>JANIJG010017862.1:0-48259 GCA_024611175.1 Megaceryle torquata | reverse complement strand
ACACTGTCTGTGAAAACAGGCTGCTAACTTCAGACAGTGCAGTTAGTTAGAAGAACTGAACTGAAAAGTAAAATCACAGACCAGGACACAAACAAACAACAGCTCACTAAATAGCAGATGAGAGATCTATTCAGTCTTGTTTTTCTTGTGTTTCTAAGTGTTTGCATCCACACAGGAAATGTGCCCCATCATTGCAAATCTCACATATAATTCACTGACATGTTGAAAAGCAAGTGGGGTCTTACTTGCAAAACTCCAGTTTCTGGTATGAGTTTCACCAGTTGTGCAGAGCATTGGAACTGAAGAAAGCTTGTGTTGTGCAGCAAACTGTCGCTCGTTCTGCTCCAAAACACAATGAGAAGTCTCCCAGCCTTGGTATGTTATAAGTAATAGTGAAAGTCATTGAGTTAGACAGTTTCATGGGGTGTCACGGTTGTTGCCTTGCCCCAAAACGAGCTGGTGTTTCTGTACTAATACTGTTTTGATATTACTTCATTCATATGGTTGCATAATTTAGAACACTTAGTTATAATCAGAGATGTATTACAATAGTCATTCTCAAGCCTATTTCTTATTCCTGGGTGATAGCTCCTTATGAGATCAGGGATTTAATGTGTCCCTATGCTTTTTTTCATACTGTTGGAATTAAACAGTGTTGTTAAAAGGCTTTAACTAAATTCTTTAAGTAGCAAATATGTTTGTTTAAATGTTTATTACAGACCTACTGTAAACAGACTAAATGTGGAAGGAGGGGAACAACTTAAGTTTCAAATTCAGGTTCTGTGCTTTTAAGGTTTGTTATATGCCTCGTGCATATAACTCCAGGTGTAAATCCTACCCCTCCTTCTCTGGTTTCTCCTTTATTCACTCTTCCCCTTCCTTCGCTGGAATAACTTACACTTCTGGAATCAATATTCTGGAAAAGCAATTGGGTGGGAGTTGTGTTCACTTTGACATCTATTACAAAATTGTTTCTGCAAAGCTTTTTCTTGTGCAGTGTGGTATTCCATCCATCTGAATAATGAAAACTAGAATTCAATTTCACCTAAAAGAAAAGTTACCAGATTCTGGAAGACTGTAACTACAGTATTTCAGTCAATGTTCTGAAGGAGTACAAAGTTAATAGTTTGTCCTGGTTTGAGTGAGAGCAGAACTTGTTCTGTTCTGTGATTTTACTTTTCAGTTCAGTTCTTCTAACTAACTGCACTGTCTGAAGTTAGCAGCCTGTTTTCACAGGCAGTGTCTGCTGCTGGCAGTGGTAACACCCCATGGTTAGGGTTACTACCAAGGGTTGGTGTGCAGACCAAGGCCACTGCTGGATCTTGTGGATCACATTGGGGGGTGCAGGAAAGTGAAAGGCCTCACCTGCAGGGAGGAGCAGACAGGGCAAGTGACCCCAAAACTGACCAACGAGGTATTCCAGCCCATATGCGTCATATTCAGTATAAAGCTGAAGGATCTGAAGAGTCTCTGGCTCTTCTCCCCTCTTGGACAGCTTTGCCAGCTTTGCTTGGCTTGGCTCAGGTCCTCTTTTGGCTCCTTCTCGGATCGTCCAAGGAGGACTCTGTCCATTCTGCCTTCGATCCCATTCTGTGTGTTCCTGAATCCAGTACCAGAATCCATCTGAACACAACTCTGCTGTGGGACCCAGACTGGAAACTCTCAGTGTCTGCTCCACAGCATCAGTGGTGACAGTGATGTAATTGCCATCAGGGGGGTTGGGTTCGATACTGGTTTTGTATGTATTTGTATATATCCCATTATTATTATTTTCATTTTCATAAAGCTGTTCTAGCTTCCTAATTGCTAAGTCTCTTTCCTTTCTTCTGGGAGGGTGGGGGGTTAACAGAGAGCATCTGTTACGGGTCTAAGGGGCTGCCCTGATCCTAAACTATGACACAGTTATATGAGTTAGTCTTGTAATACAATGGAACTCACATAAAGCCTCCACAAAAATTTGAGCAGAGTTGTCTCTTCAGATGTTATTTATTCTTCATTCCCACAGGTAAAGCAAGAATAAAAGAACAGAGGCCTGGTAAGCAGAGTGTGCTATTCTTATGTCATCTGTGAAGAGGGGCCAGTTCTGGCAGAAGACTGAAAGTTGCACTGAGCTATGCAAGTTCATACAGTAATAGTGTTATTCAGCTTGGAAGGCACCTTGGGAGCTCTCTAGTCCAACCCCTGGCACAAATACAGGGTCGGCTATGAGCTCTGAGTGGACTACTAAGATCTTTATCCCATAGGACCTTGGAATGGGATGGAGACCGCACAGCTTCTCTGAGGCACCTGTTTCACTGTTTGGACATCTTCACAATGGAAAAGGTGTCCCTTTGGATGTTTCAGAACCTCCCCTGCTTTAATTTAAGACCCCTGCCTCTTGACCTCCTGCTGTATAACTTGGTTAAAGAACCTTTTTTGATTGTTTCAGAACAATCAAATATGTTAAGTAACCTTAATTAGCTATTTTACTTCCAAGTTACTGTGTGTTTACTCACAGGCTGTTTACTTACAACTTACAGGCTGTTACTGGGTGTTTAATGATTGGACTTGATGAACTTAAAGGTATTTTCCAACCTAGGTGATTTTATGATTTTCCATACCTCATGGCCATCTTTTTTTTCAGTCTGAGTAGACCCAGTCCTCTCATCCTCTCCTAACAGTGCACTTTCCCTAGCCTCCTGATGCTCTTGGTGGCCTAGCACTGCAACAACAGTGAGTGCTAAAGATGGACCTTTTTTTCTCTAAGCCTGTTGAGGGGGTGGAACTTCCAATACTGTTTTTAACAAGACGTTATAATCTCTCTTTGCTTCTGTAAGAATGGAGCTGTAGGGTTGTAGGTCTGAATCAAATGCTATGTTTGTCCTAAATAACCTGGTTTGTTGAGTAAAGCTTGCTTTGGTTTGGAAGTCTCTGACTCTGGTCTGAAGTGAGAGTATTTAAGAGCCTTTGTGGCTGTGGTCTGAGGGGTGTTTGTAAAGGCAGGAGGTGTATCCAGAGTGTGGCCTACAGTCTTGACTGGAAAATAATGAAATGCAATTCAGATCAGAGTCTTATTCATACTGTCATAGCTCTGTTGAGTCAGTAGAGTTGAAAGAGCCCTGGAAAAACAGCAGCTAAACGCAAGCCTAAGGTTTCATCTTCAACACTTCTGAGCTCCTTGAAGCTCTCCCTGATGAAGGTGAGTCATGCGGCAGCCTTTGTTTCTGAGCGAACAACAACAACAAAAAAACCCAATCTATGCCCTGGAAGCAAGTCCTCCCAGTTTGATATAGCTGTTGCTGCTGGGATTCCTCAGCTGAGTGAGATATTGGTGCTTCAGGCAGCAGTGGGTGCTCTGCTGGTCTGGCATGGTGGCTGGGGATGCCAGCAGGGCTGCTGAGCACAGGGAAGCGCACCCTTTCAGAAATATAACCTAGGTATACACCCTGGGTAACAAAACAGCAAGGCTGTTAACACCTGGGGCTGGATTTGAACTTTTTGGTGTCAGGCTGTCAAGTTATAATATTTACAGATGAAGTACACTGGGACTTGAGATTGATTTGTGTTACAATTTTGTTATTTTATATCCTTTCCTCTTGATAAATAATATTCTTTGCTAATTGCTTGTGATTATTATTATTTTTTAATTATGACTTCTCTTTTTTTCCCCTTCTACGTCCTGCTGATTTTTTTTCCTGTTGTTTTCCACCAAGACTGCATGCCATTCCGTTTCCCTGGCAGGCCATTCTGGGTGAGGAGGCTCTGCAGGCAAGGTGTGAGGAGGCAAACGGATCGCCTCCCTCCGAGGATCCCGCCTTCAGATGGAAACAGCGAAAAGGGTGTCCCGAGATTCGTGGATTTGCCTCCGGCGACGAAACCCCGCGGCGTGTAACACCTCGCTCCCGTAACCCTTTACCTCACGCCTGCTCGCCAGGCCGGGGCGGAGGAGAAAGGAGAGCCGGAGGAGTGAGGCGAGTCGAGGCGGGGCGGGCTGGGCCCTGCCGCGCCCCCATCCCGGCAGCTCCTCCGTAGCGCGGCCCGGCGGGCGGGCGGGCGCTGCTCGGAAGGCGGCGCTGTAGCCGCCTGCGCTGCTCTCAGCTCCTCTCGGAGCTGCGCTGCGAGGAGCCCCCGCGTGTCCGCCATATTGGCACCCGCGCCGCAGCCGCTGCGCCTTGTTCCTCCATCTCCTGCCGGCGAGGCCGAGCGGGGGAGGGGACGTCGGCGCCGCCGGGCGGGAAGCGGGGCGAGGAGGCAGCGCGCTGCCGGGAGGAGACGGAAACGAGCGGGGTCCGCGTCCCTCCGCGCCCGCCCCCTGCGCCACCCGCCATGGCGAGGAGGCCCGGCGGCCCCTGAGCGAGGCGCACACGCACACACAGACCGAGACTAACCCCCTCCCGGACGCGGCCCGGTCTGGTCGCCATCAGCGGAGAGAAGCCACCCGGCTCCCACCTCCGCCACGACATGGAGGCCGTGAAAGCCTTTAATAGCGAGGTGTGTAAACCCCCTCCCCCCCTCACCTCCCGCTCCTTCCCCTCGGGGTTGGGGAGCGGGCGGGGCCCCGGGGCCCAGCGCCTTCCCTGCCCCCTCCCGCTGCGCGCGCCTCGCTGCGGGGAGGGGGCGGGAACCGTGGGGGGCCTCGGCGCGGCGGGGGGGGCCGGGGGGGGGGAGCGCGCCCGCAGGCAGCCCGGGGGCTCCCCCGCCCCGTGTCAGGCGGGAGCGGGCCGCTGTCGCCGTCCCTGGGAAACGGGAGGGGGGAGAGAGTAATGGAGACACCCGCCCCCCGACTCCTTCCGCCGTCAGGCTGGGGGAGGCTGAACGGAGAAGAATAGGTCTGGCGGCGGGCTGAGGGGAACAGGAGGGAGCGGGTGGAGGCCGAGGTGGAGGAGGCCCTCTGCCTGCGGCGGGCATGCAGTGGGGCGGGTGATGCCCGGCCAACTTAACGCAGCGGCCGGAGGAGGCTGCGCGGGGCTACAGGAGGGTTTACTGGCTCGCCAGGAGTGGGGCCTGTGCTCTTCCCCGCGTCCCTCTCCTCTTCTACCACCCTCTTCCTCCTCCCTTGTTAAATGCGCGCTCGGACCCCGCCAGCGCACACTTTAACACCTCGTGGAGCTGTGTTTTAAATCGGTGCATGGGAATACAAAGGCCTGGAGGCTTGTCTCCGTGTTGGAGAATAGTATATTCACTGTGGTCAGGATGAAAGCAGGTATTCTCTCTCTGCTACACAGAGCTCAGGTCCTGCACCAAAGCATTGCGCTGAGAGTGGGCTACGGCACCCACAAACACACGCTTATGGGCTCAGGTATTGATACAGCAGCTGGCTTCTCTTTTGTGCCAGTAGCTAACGCTTATTTTATCGCAACATAAATTTCTTGTGGCAACTTTGCTTTGTTCCTCTTTACTGCAGGAGTTTGAGTTTGTATCATATTTTGAAGTTAATGTAAGAGCAAGGGAAACAAATACGTATTTTTTATAGGAAGTCCTACATCTTAAAAAAAAAATAAAAATTTACTTAGGTTATCATAGAAAGCATCAGCTCTGGTTACACTCTGTAGTTCTAAAGGCTGCTCATGTATTGCAGCTCAGGGTTGCCTTCTTGCTAACCCCAGCAGGGATGTAGTATGGTTTTAATGATTTTAAGTAATACAATGCTGGTTTATTTTTTCAGATGTTGATTTGTAGTGGAACAGTGTGCCAAGCTTGTTGTTTCTACAAGCCGCAGCAGGATAGGTTTTTAAAATGGGCACATACTTTCAGTTGAACATCTGTAACAGATGTGCAGTTCTAGGTGTTTCACTTCATTCAATTTGAATTCTTAAGCAGAAGAAATCACACTGTGGCCCCTAGAAGAAAAATAAATACTAGAACCGATCCTCCCCCTTTTATTATTTGATTGGCTTATGCGCTGTATTGTTAAGTGGCAAAAAGGAAGAGTCTAGTCAAAAGAAAAGAGCATCAGTAGATTAGAACCTTTTTCTCATATATACCTACTAGTGTGAGCAGAAGTCTTCGCTTTCATATTGAAGAACAACTTCTGGCTGACTTGCTGAGCACTCAGGTATAAGTACTGTAAAAATAATTAACTCTGAAGACTTCAAGTGAGAACTACTGAAGAGGAGAGCTTTAGAGTGTGCCTTAAATCTTGTAAATGCTTGAAAAGCAGTAAACTGGATTGTTGGAAAAATAAAATGCAGAAGATCAGGCAATGACATTTTAACCAACTTATCTCCTATGGTATAAATAGACAGCATCTATGAATAGACTTGTTTTTGTGTCTTCTCTTTCAGTTTTATTTTAACCTCTGTCTCTGTATTTGAATGTGGGGCTACACCAGTAGGAAGGCTTTAAAGATGCTGAGACTAAACCCCGATTCTGGAAGGAAATAGTACAAGACCTGCAATATCTGGGAAATCCTAAGTCTTTGCTAGCCACTCTTGACACCTCTATACTCAGTGCAGAACCTGACTTCTAACTCTCTGGTCTAACTGACCTATAAACATTTTGCATTTTAGAACTGTGAAATGATTAATAAATATGTAAAGTAGCTGAAGAGTATGAGTCCATAGATTTTAGTTTGTGCCATACTTAAATGCTTTTGGTTAACTTACAGAATATTTGCACTTCACCTCTAAAAGTCCTTTACTTTGTTTATACTATAATGTTTTAAGGTCTTATACTCTAGAAATTATGTCGGAGTTCTATTCTAGAGATTTTAGGCTTAAAATAGATGTAAATTAAATTTAACAGTAGATAAGAGACTAAATCATACAAGAACTTTTACCTTTATTTTCTCTTACACGGTTTGCATTCAGTTAATTTTAAAACTGTTTATATATCTTAATGGTGAAATCCAGATGATGCTTTAGAAATAACGTTCCAAATGCATTTAAACACTTAATGCAGCTTGGGTGCGTTTTTGTTTGTTTGAGTGGTTGGCTTTTCTTAAAGGAAGGAGTTGAGTTTGGGTTCTGCAGTGAAGCTAAAGGCAGCTGTCCATCAGGGTAGTATAGCTTACTCTAAATGTGCATGAGCTGAACAGTGTTTTGTATTACAGCTATTCTATATGGCAGTGGGAATTGAAGTGATTAACATAGGCTTGTCATAAAATTGATTAGAAAGAAAAATCTAAAGTTTATTTGAACTCTGACTACTGGAAATAATACTGGTTATTGTGGAAAGCTGTTCAGTGCCACATACCATCACCAGACAGTGTCAGTGCTGTACCTAATCATATATATAAAATTAGCCCTAACATTTGAGGTCTCGGGAAAGATAAATTTAAATATGAGAAATAATTTCATTCTTAAATAAAAAATACGCAGTATTATTTTCACGTAACAATTGATGTTTTACTATTTGATTAAAACTACTTGGCAACTGAAAAATAGAATATTATACAACTGACTTAGTATACTGTTGAGCTAATTGGCAATGTTTTATACCACACAGTTTATAATTTCCTATGGGTGACATCTTGAAGGCAGAATCCTTTTCCTCCAGGTTCTCAGATCAAGCCCCAAGTTTTTTTCTGCAAACCACAACATCGAAGTCAAGAATAAGTCTTGACAGAAGAAAATGACTGAAATGTTTCATTTTCTTTAAACATTGTATAAAATATATTTTATTACAAAGGAATTGAAATGGACTAGAGGTGAGCATGCATACTGTCACAGTTTCAGTACTCAGATGGTAATATTTTAATTGCAGACTTACCTAATTAATACTTAGCCTTTGTCGTATAGTCAGTTCAATGTTTAAGGCTTGCTGTCAGCTTCTAATCTAGCCATTCTCACATTGGTTTCAGGACCTTTACCTAAAGATGGTTTTGTGTGCCATACTCTCTAGTTTTCTTGCAATACTTGTCCTTTTTGCAGTGGCAGGCTTTGTATTTCCAAATTATTTTTCACATTATGATATGAAGAATGTGTGCAGACAAGTGTGAAAGGAGACAGATGCTTTAATTCTGAAATACATTTAGTTATTTTAAAATTTATTTTTATCCGAATCTGTAGAATAAATGTAAGAAGTTTTTCAGGCACATAAATAGTTGTAGGACTGACATTTATTTTAAAGGAAATAGAGATCACAAATTGGTTTTAAGTACAGCCCTGGGTATCTGAGGTAATGCTTTGTTTAGCCATGTTAAATGCATCTAAGTTTTGAATAACAGGAATCTTGAAAGGACATTTCTTTTAAGTTTTAAAGGCAAGTTAAACTTTGATTTCTTTAAAGCCTATGGTAGCAAATCACTGATTTAGTTCAATTAAATAACATTTCTATTAATCTGAAGTTTCTCAATTTCTTTAGTCACATAGAGGCACACATCTCTTCATATATGAGCTTTAAGCCTTACTGTTGTTTGTTGTGTTGTTTGGGTTTTTTTGTACTCTGTTTAAAAACAAACCAAAAATATCTCTTGTATAAGCTATGCACACTTCAGTCAAATCATTGAAAGTTACTTATGTGTTACAAGGTGCTGAGACTGGCACCTGCAGTTTTGAACTACAGCCATTTAGAAGGTTAACAATGGTAAAACCTACTTAGGGCAGTTTGATAGCTTAAAAAAATGTGAAAACATATGTAGTTGTAGCATTTACATTGATGAATCCAGTGAACAATAGTTGTCAGCATCCAGTGCTACAAATTTGATCTGAAATGTAGTGGGAAAATTACATTTTTTTGTATTTGTCAGGCAGCACAATATATTATACCAGATGGGCAATTACGAAAAGGGCAATCATATATTTAAATAATAATAAAAAAAACCCCAAACAAACAAACAAAACAAACCAACCCCCACAACAAACAAAACAGAAAAGAGAATAAGGCAAACCTTCTCTCTTGAAGCCCATGAATAAGAAATTCATGTGTTTTCCGATTCCCTTTCAGAACTGCTATGTTAATTTGAGCATATTTTATATAAAAAGTTAAAATCCTTTTCTCTGTACAGCTGGGCGCTGGTCTTTTCATATGTGAGGGAATTGAATGGAAAACTTAAGTGTCATCATCGAGGTGCTGAATATACTTCATCTTAGTGCTTCAAGATGAAGATGCACATAAAGCACTGTAAGATTACAGGTAGCGATTACAATATTCTCCAAGAGTGATACTGGTTTCTATGCCTTTTCTCTTGTCAATCTAAATGTCTTCTAGGGTGTGAGAGTCACCCTTAAAAATTCCACAGCCTAGCAATAGGCTGGGGTTTTGCTGTTGCTGACAATGAAAATAGTTGTCCTTGCATAGCTTATCATAAAGCAGAGTCACAGTGAGCTTTTGGTGTGCAGAATGGTTGTGAGAGCCACATAAGATGATAAAAGTGATACACAAAGCCATCATTGCTACTTTTGGGTTAACTGCTGCTTCTGAAATTTGTCAGTTGTTGACATAACCGTCACTGACCATTTGCTGCCAGTGCTGTTCTCTGTATACTCTGCACTTCATTGTCTGTTGGGCACCTTTATCAAGATGTTTCTTTAGAAGTTACATTTTAAGCGGCAGTGGGGAACAGTTCAGTCAACTGCAATTTCAGAAATGTGAGCCTTGGAAATAACCCACATTTTAATTACTGAGCATTGGAGTATAGGTGCACAAAAGAAAAGAAGCATAAATTGAATATTCTGGTTTAGACTATTTAAGTGCCATATTCTAAGTCACCAAGGCAGCTTTTTCATGAAAGAATGCCAGTTGATGCTAAAAAAAGCTAAATGGTATGCCTCGTGAAGATGCTAAATAGAGATTGATGTTGAATAGCTGGGGAGAGTGAAAAAAAGGATACTCTTTGAAATAAAGAACCAGGGCTTTGATTACTGCAAGTAGTGATGCTAGCAGTTAAGTATGAGGAATGGTGAAAAGGAATGTAAGATACTCCCTGGCAAAATAAATTTTTTTTTTTTTCAGATTCTGCTGTGTGTTTCACGGCAAATGAAGCACTTAAAACATCTGCATTTTTTTCTAGCTGTTGGGAAAAAGAGAAAAGTCATGTCTGTTTCCTTTTCTCTTACTGATATTACACCAGTCATAAAAAAGCACAACTGTCTTTCATATCCTCTGCTGTTTTGAAGGATTCTGCAACTATGATACATTTAAAGCTGTTTTCTTGTTTATCTGATAGTGCATTTATGGTCTGATATTTGTGAACTTTGTTATAGCAAATTTGGATTAAAGATTTTGGTTTACCTCTGTTCTTAGTTAACTCAGTCATATTTGCATGTGCTTGTGGACACACCATGCCTCTGAAAAGTTGTCCCTGTTTTTTATTCATTCATAGATGTGAAAAAGGTCTTCAGTTTTATTTTGCTTTATAATCTCATAGTGGTCCTCAGAGAAAAAATACTGAATCTTTATAAAACTGCATGATTTCCTTTAAGATGCAGCAAAATATGTAAGAATTTGTTAATTTCCCTTTTGCTTTCAGGATCATTAAGCACATTTATCAGTGAAACACAAACATTTCACTCTGTTTTGTCCCAGCAAGATTTGAACTTTGCCGGCTCTCAACTGTTTACTTTTTGTTAAAAGGGCATAGGAAAAGAAAGCCCTTTTCTCTTCAAGATACAGTAAATATTAAATTGATGTTCACCTGAATAAATGTATCCCTGTGTGCTGAATAAATATTTACAGTTTTAATATCACATTTTCAATGACTGATCTGACCTTAGATTTTTTGCCAGCCACAGAATCTTGACTTCTGGTGTTGTAAAGGCATGACCATCATTGCAAGGCTTTGTTAAAGGCCCAAAATATTATGGTCATTTTTTAGGCATATCTTGTTCGAGGACCTGATTTCTTTCACAAAGTAATATAGGACAGACATTGATTATTTTTCTGCCTTCAATACATACACTTTGAAGTTCCTCTTAAACGGTGGTCTAGATTAGATCCCTGTGAGCCTGGGAGGGTAATGTAGATCTCTGGAAACTGCAGACGCTCTTGAGCTGTAACTGGATAGTTAGAAATATCGATCCTGCTTGCTACTCAAAGAGCAGTGAACCATTTTGTAGTTTAAAACAAACACACTTCTGAACTCTTGTGACTTCATATCCTTTTATTTTCACCTGCTCACTAAGACCATGCTTGGGGCTACAGTCTTTGCCAAAGTACTTGAAATTATCTTAACAGGTCTTACTTGAGTTTGCCATCAGCAGTCTGTTTTCCTCTGGCAATTGTAAACGTGGAGTCTAGTAATCCAAATGGTGTTCTTACAAGGAAAAAAAAAAAGGCATTCAGAATAAAAGTATTTGATAAAGCAGGTCTTAAATTACAGTCTAGTCACTTGATTTATCAGGATTTTTTTTTTAACTTAGGATGAGGCCTACTTTTTTCTTGTCTGTAAAATTGGTCCATCATTGTACCTCTCAGTAGCCACCAAGAAATTTATCCTGAGTGGCTGATTCAGCCTTGGTTAGAGCCTGTGTTCCTGCCTTCAGCAGCCACTAGTGTAAATCCATTGTAAGGCCTGGGACAATGGTGCATAATTGTCTATTAACATCTGTTTCCAGAGTTCAGCGAGCTTAGCTGTGAATTCAGTATTAGTCCTTGTTCTCGTGAAGGAACTTTTCATGAATTGCATGTGCATTTCATTCCTTCTATTTCTACCTTTCTTTTGAGCTATTTTTCTGCAGTGTTTCACTGGAAGCACTGACAGCCACACCAGTCAACTACGTAGTTCTAACAACCTTCTTTGGCAACACTGTAGGGTATGTATTGTTTAAGAGAGAAAGGATCTTCAGTTACTGTTACACTAGTTCTTTTTTTCACCTGTCTATGCCAGTTGTACTCACCAAAGGGAGACACTTATTAAAATAGAATTTTAAAAGGAATTGTTAAAATTTGGAGGAATTGGAAATGAGTCCACTGCCACCATGACCCTCTGTCAGATTTATGCCCAGCATAAATGTATTTTTTTTTTTGTAATAGCCTGCTCTTAGTGCTGTTATGCTTTTGGCAAGTGATCTACTCTGTCTGTACAAAAATAGCAACTATGTATATACAACAATTTATCATTTTCTTTCCCCCTCTTTTCAAGAGTTTGCCTACAGAGCTTACCTGGTTTTACCAGGTACAGTTTTTGATTGCATGAGTGAGGTTTGGTGGGTTTTTTTGTTTGTTTGTTTGTTTTTTTTGTGTATTTGTTGTTTGTTTGTTGTTGTGGTGGTTTTTTTGTGTTTTGTTGGGTTTTTTTAGGTTTTGTTTGTTTTTTGGTTGGTTGGGTTTTTTTTTTTTAATTCCAAATGAATAATACTGGTTTGCTATCTTTTCTCCTTAGCTTTGTGATTATATGAGCAGGTAGCTGATGGGCATTTTTCTGATGCTTTGACATTCAGAAATAAAATACATGTGTTTAATATAATCAGATATATATGTGGAAGGTAAGGCTTGACAAGTCTGTGATTTTGTTTGCTGTTGATGCTTTTTGAGGGTTGACAGAGGGTGTTCTCGTTCCCTTTTCATAATAAGGGCACAAAAGAAGATGTGTAAAAGCAGAGGGACAGAGCTGAGCTCTAGGAGGCAGTAGTAGCAAGGAATGATGATGGTGGCTGAGCAGTAAAAGAGTAGGGGCAACAGGTGAGAGATTGAAGGCACTTGTTTTGGTAGCTTTTGGCTTGTTTATTGCAAAGTTCTGTCTATACCTTTAGTTTTGAAAGATTGGAGTAAATATTCTTTTATGTACACTATGACAGTTGCACAGGGTGTTTTATGCAAAGCAGTGAGCAGCTGTCTTACATGTTTGAATTGGGTTTTATGATGGAAATAGCATGCATTTTTGGGGAAGATATTTCTTCTTTCAGAAGAATGCATCTTCTTTTTTTAGCTTAGGGTTCAGTGCTTCCAAATACTCGTTTAGAGTTGTAAGGGTTTCCTTGGGTTTGTTTTTTGTGTGTGTGTGTGTGGTTTTGTTGTTGTTGTTTTGTTTGTTTGTTTGTTTTCTAGTTTTATTATTTATTAGTTACTTTAAAAAACTAAGTAGAATAAATTACATGCATCCTTTACTTTCCATTCCTGTTATTCTCGAGCTTGCTTTATCTTCAGAGAAGTACAAAATACTGTAAATTGTTGCTCACTATAAAACTGTTAATTTAAAAATCTTGGCCTTATGGCATGACTTTATGGAGCTGTCTTGACAGATAATTTGGAACTTAATACAATAGATTAAAAATTCAATTCTAATATTTTTATACTGATGTGATTGCAGTTTTATAAAGAAAAAATAATCATAAATGTCTTTTCCAGAGGTTAAGTCCAAAGAGCTTAGAAGGTATTAACCAGATTCTTGGAAGCCTATGGAGGGATCTGATCAGACTGGAGTTTTTCAGAATACCAAACACATATGAACAAAACAAAGCTGGTTCATGTGAAGAAGAATAGGTTATTCTCTGAATCTTTTTTTAAATTACAGCTTCAGGTAACTTGCTGATCTTCATGGCTTGATTAAGCAGTAGTTGCCACTGCTTCTTAATTTTAACAAAAGTGAAGTGGGACACTTAACAGAAAGGGAGGGACATTTATGTAACAAATATTTTGATTGGAGAAATCCAAGCCACTGTAAACCCTGATTCAAAAAAAGTAGATAAAAAAAATTAAGTCATGCAGTTTCATTGTGAATGCAGGGAATTTAAAACCATATCTAAGTAGAAAAATCAGTATGACAGGACAGCTTTTGTTGTGAGCCCTAAAAACAGTTGCTAGAGAAAATGTGTGAGTCTGTGATTTTAATAATGTTTAGGGTCTGTCCCTATGTCTCGTATCTCACAGTTGTAGAGGTGTGATTGTATGTAGATTTCTCTAAGGCGTTTAACTTCATACTGTGCCGCACTTTACCAAACCAGTGCACTGCAGCAAGAACAAAGGGTACTTTGTCAGTGCAGGCAGCCCAGAAGCTTGCCTCTGGAAACCTACAGAGACTGACATTGTGTCTGAACCTGATTGATTTTCCTGTTGGTGATCTAGAGTTAGCTATAAAATGTTAATGATGGAAGTTAGCCATATGGCAGGAACAATGAGAAAATTGCAGAAAGTTAAATATGACTGTTATACTTCATATTTTCATAGGTGATGTGCTTTCAGAAATATCTGCACTTCTTGATCAGTCTTTCATTTCTTTTGGGAGTTTGGGCATTGGTAAAGTGCTTCATCTTGCCTGGCTATGTTATGTGGTCCATTTAGGTTTTTCTGAGGTCTTTGTTCCCATGCAGTAAACATTGTAAGAGAAAAGGGGGGATTGTATTTTATGGCTTGTAAAGAGCTAGGAGCAAGTTAAATATGTTCTAGAGGCTGTTCTGAACTAAACATCTGTTTCCTAGTTGCATGCAATTCAGGAGACTAGAGTTGAATTCAGGTGGTTTCTTTAAGTTCTGGTTTTACGTTCCTAGTCTATTTGTACAAAGCAGGCTGTACCAACAGAACCTAGAAGCTTTTGTTGAAGGTAGTCATGAAGAGGGTTTACAGGAAATTGTAAATAGGCTGTAATATGCCTTTTGGCTCAAGTATATGAAAACTAAAATGGAATTTTGCTGTTCCATCTCGAATTGTTTAAGATTAGTAAATTTGAAAGTCGTAATTGTGCTTCATCAAAACGTAAGGGGTAAGAGAAGGAATGATCAAAGGCAGTGATGGTAACACCTGACTTCTTCATGTGATGAAATCTGATGGTCGGAGAGACTGCTGTATTACCTCTGCATCTTCTTTCACTGAATTGCTTATACACTCAGGATAAATGCTTGGATGTCCTCTTTAAACATAAACATATGTGAAGGGTGGTGTGTAGTACAACTGATGTGTAGGGCATAAGTTTTTCATGCAAGTCTTCTTGGTTGCTTTTAAATTCTTTATAAGTCAATTAAGTGCAACAGTGAAAGGAAGGCACATGAGATATCAAATGTATTGACTATTATGTTTGTTAATTTAAGCCATGTCATGTGCTTGAAGTACTTGAAAACAATTGTATTAAGATAGTGGTTGAGTTGCAACCCTCTCTTGCTCGGTGCTTTTTTTTAATGTTGGATTTTGACAACTCTTACTGTTTTGGTTGATTACTGGAAGAAGATAACTTTTTCTTGTTTTCCCTTCTAACTGAAATATTTCATTTAGAATGGAGTATCTGCCATTCTGGCCATCCTACAGGCACAACGTACATGCTTTAACATTTCTGTGCAGTGCAGAGAGCAGTAAGTTGCTGCTTGAGTTTAAATGACAGAACTCACTTGTAGGTCCTAGTCAGCATCAAGGAAAGATCCAATTAACTGAGGGATGGGCTCATGTAATAGGTAACTTTTCCAAGAGGTGAATTTTCAGGAAACTGTAAAATGCAACATAATAGAAATTTGTTTATTCTGTAATTTTTTTAAAGCAATAACTGACAATACTCTTTTCTTGTTCTTTGCAGTGTGGTGTGATATAAATATTTGGTAAGCAATTCAGTGACTATTTCTGTATATACAAATGGATTTGATTTATTTTAATGCTATTGAAATCTGAAAGAAATTAACATAATTTGTTATGGTAATATGTATTAGGTTTGACTTCTACATATTTATTTTGTCTTTTGCACATGGAAATTGCAGACATTATTATTATATATGATGTCTGGTTAGTATTGTGTTCAGGTAGCATCCAGAGAAAACTGTAAAAGTATTTCAGTAGAGATATGTGTAACTAGTATCCCTGACACCACTCTAGTCATAACCTCATACTTAAAGTTTGATCCAAGTCCTAGATACCAATATCAAGACGTTTATTCCCTTAGTTGCTATAGCAGTGTAACATATATGAATATCTGCTCCATTGGATCATGAGACCAGAGGTGTTTGTAGCTTTCAGTCCTTCTAGTGGAAAAATTACTTTTAAATGAAGAATTTCCTAGCCACTCTTGCCTTTGTAAGATGTGGCCAGAAGTATGAAAAAGGATTTATTACTTATGAATAAGTATTTTAATAAATTTAGTACTTAGTTCTAATTTTTATTTAAAATTTTGTTAGAGAAACAGCTGTCTATCTCTCTTGCCTGTTGAATAATCGTGATGAAAGATGTTGGAATTATGCTTTGGTCTTTGTAGAAGTGAAGTGTGCCATTGTCTTCTGTGGAGATGCAGTAACTTGCTCTAAGTGACTGAGAATTCACAGAGGATGTAGTTCATGTGCATGCTGCCTGGTCTTCACTTGAGAAACTAGACCATACCTTAGCATTTTGTAGTATACTGCCTTATAAATTACAGCTGTTTATAAGAGAATTAACTTCTAAAGCACTTTTTGCATTGTGGTTGGAATGATAAAGGTACTGTTTGCATTACCAAACAATCAGAATCTGAAATATGCCGATGAATTCCCAAACTTTCAGTAATCCTTCTCTTGAAGACCACTTTTCTTAACAGAATTAAAGACAAAAATACAGAGCAGAAATTCAGTGCCTTATCTATGACATCAACTTAACCTTTTGGGTTTCCCCTATTCCCAATGTGTAATTAATGTAACTCATTGCCCATGTTTGGTTTTTTTTTTTCCCCCCAGTGTTTGGAAATGGCGCTTAGTTTATTGAAAATTATGGTGGGGAAAAGGAGTAAAAATAACGCTCTTAAGCCTAACTCTTATGTACACCGGAATATAGCCTTTTGCCTATTTTTTAGCTCTTGACACCATTGCTTTTTGCTACACAAATCACAACATTATTCTATCAGATAATCAAAATTTTGTATTTGCCTCTGTAATTGGCTTTATTTGTCAGCTTGGTCCTTTTTTGGATATGATACTTAAATGTACATTTCTGTAATAAATCTGTAACTTGTTCCATTTGGAATCTGTTACTTCTGAAGGAGATGCATGAGGAAATGACGCTTTTTCCATTGTCCCAAGAAAATCCCTGAGGACAATTTCCCATCTATTTCCAGTTAATAGTGAGTGGTTGACTACAATGCAGAGGGTGGTATTGAAGATATGCCTGGTTTAGGATATGACACTAAAAAATTAATGTTACGGCTGTTGTATTTTGGTGTTTTTTAAGTAAAAGTACAGGAAAGATCTCAATTGGAAGTGATGAGACACAGTAGAATTTGAATTGATTTGAAACAATATGTAGGTGAATGTTATAAAACAAGGAAGAATTTGTGTGACTTTTATGAAAGAAAATACAATGTCATGTGTGTATCAGAGTTCTTTAAATTAGCAAGTACATGGGCGGGGAAAAACTGGGTAATGTTACTTGGATTTCCAAAAAAAGTAATTGAGAGTTGAATTGCTATGAAATGTGCATCCTTATATTGATGGTAGAAGTGGAGATGAGCGGAGTGTTCATCCGTAGAAATAGTCTTTTTTCATGATGGAATCTTACTTCTGTTTGTGCTGGGAATCCATGCATTTCAGTGTATTCATAAATGCTGTGGTAAAAGGGTAGAATAATGAGAGAAAGTTTTTTGACAGAATTAAGTTATTCAGGATGTTGATACTGAAGGGCTAGCCATGAAGGATTGCAAAAGGGATATTGCTGTACTGACTGTTAAACATGGTAATGCAGGATGGGGGGGATAGTATGAAAATGGCAACCCTTGGTTTATGTGCGCGGTGATGGGCACTGAAATTGCATAATTTGGTAATTGGTAAGATTTTACAACTGAAATGAAAATGCCCCTTCAGAATTCAGCAGTAGTCAAAATAGCAATCAGGATCTTGAAAACTAGGAAAGCAATAATGGCTCATTATACTGCCATTATCTTATGCCATGTGCACTCCAGTTTACAACTCACAGGACCATGTTAGCAGTACTGCATGTACAAAGAAGGGCAGAAAGGACAATCAAAGGAATGGAACAGATCTGCATGAGAATTTACTAAATATTAATACTCTTCTTGGGCTAAAATAAAGATGTCAGGAAGAAACAGGTGCCAGGTCTCTGTCGTCAAACTTTCTTCTCTTCCTGGCACTTCAAATGGCCAAGCTGAGTAGGACTATGACATCTGACAAGGACATCCAAGACCTGGTGAGGCTTTGGATGTGGAGTGTAAAGAAAAAAGGGAGTGCAGGTGCAATTTCAGGAGACTCTGTAAAAGCAACCTAGCATATTCAATAAATATATATATGGTGAAGAGGGTCTTCCTCTCACCATGGAATGGGGATGAGACAAGATTCCACAAGCACACCTGAGTTTCTGTGCCTCAAGTCCTCTACTGAGAATTTTCCAGCATACATTTCTGTTAAGCAGTAGACTTGGTTAACAGTATAAACTACCCCACGTTTTTTTTAACCTTCCGATGATGGCAGTATGTCATGCTACTCAATATTATGATGTGACACAAGCCAAATGAGTTGGAGGAGTGAAGCACAGTTGGACAGGGAAGTTTTCTGAGGTGTGATTTCAAGGTGAGTTGCTTAGCTTACACATCCTACTAAAGAGATGTGGGATGGAATTATGATAACTTTGGAGATGTGGTGCAAGTTTCACCCTCTGTCTCTCTGTTACATTTTTGTACAGCTGTCTTAGGATAAAGATTTAACAAAATGGCAAAAATATTTTTTTACAACTCATTAACAGAATGAGTGTAGAGACAGTCTTATAAAACCAGAATAAAAATCCACCATTACCACTATTTATTACTTTGATCATCTTGAAGACTTTTAGTGCTAAATGTCTAATAAGCTGTTATGTGCTTACATGGCCATTTGGCTGGCATCTCATTCTTACTTTGCAAGATCATTACCCTGGAAATTGCTTTCACTGAGAGAGATTAGGATTTGGTGATAAGTATATCTTTGTGGACTGGTTTTGTCCCTGAAGTGCCATTCAGATTGAAGATTAATGTTCTCTTGTATTTTGTAGTTCCCAGTATTGTTTGCAGTGTGTTTGGAGGTGAGCATGTTCAATCGCCTGTAATACTTGAGATAGGCAGTTCAGAGTCTTGTCCACAGCTTTCTAGAATAAACTGATAGGTCATTAAATTTTCATTGACTTTGCAATTAAATGTATACTACTATTAAGTGTGCTGAGTTGAAAAATCACTGGCACTTTTAACAGTAACTTGAAAGTATTCTCTCTACTTTTGTTACGATTTTTCTCACGGGGAAAAGTAAAATTGTTACCAAAAGGTCATATGGGAAGCCTGTATTAATGTTCTTTTTAACTTGGTTATTTAACACCTGCTTTTTCAAAAACTGAGCCAGCAGCTTGGGAATGGTTTCTCTTACTAGGACAGACTCATTCTGAGTCTTCTCTGGTTTGTGTTAGACATTCCCTGCCCTGCACCAAATTTTGCAGAAGTTTATTCTTTGTTCCTCCTTAACATTTGAGTTGATCTGGAAATAATACTTTTTTTTTCCCTTTAGCATCAGACAATGCAGTTTCTTTCTGACGTTTAATTTAGCATGTGATAAATGCCATCTATCCTTAGAGAAGGAATGTCTCACCTTTAGTTTTCTGATGTGCCATAGTTTAAGAATAGGCAATACAAAACAAATCTTTGTATAATTCTGTAGAGGGCTTTTATAGTTTGTTGGGTTTTGGTTTTGGTGTTTTGTTTTGTTTTTTTGTTTGATTTGGTTTGCATTTTTTAATCAGGCTTTAACTTTTCAATTTATTCAAGTCAGTTGGTCTTATTGAAGCAACATTCTTTCATGTGTTGGGGTGACTTTGCTCAGCAGAGCCTTTGTATGAGAATGAGCCTTGGGTGAATACACTGCTCTTTGCAGCAGTGCTCTCTATTCCAGGCAAGTATCAGGAGACTGTTCTACCCCATAGATACTGGGATAGCTGGGGGACCTAACAGCAACCTTCCAGTATCTGAAGGGAGCTTATAAAAAGACTGGAGAGGGCCTGTCTGCAAAGGCCTGTAGTGAAAGTATGAGGGGCAATGGTTTTAAATTAGAAAAGAATGGATTTAGATTGGATGTAAGGAAGAAGTTTTTTACCATGAGGGTGGTAGAACACTGGAACTGATTGCCCGGGGAGGTAGTTGAGGTCCCATCCTGGAGACATTCAAGATGAGACTTGACGAGGCTCTGAGCAACCTGCTGTAGTTGAAGATGGCCCTGGTGTCAGTACAAGGGTTGGACTAGATGATCTCTAGAGGTCCCTTCCAACCCAGACATTTCTGTGATTCTGTGAATATTGGTTTTGTTTAGATTACCATATTCTGTTTAGTTCCTTGTGCAAAATCGGTTACTAAATGAATGGGAAAAATAAATTGATCCAACAACATGTGAGGTGGTTTTTGAATTGGATTTTGGTATGTATGTATGTCATGAAGTGGTGATAGATGTGCAGTGTTTGAAGAGGATTTTTTTTTTTTTTTTTTGAGTGCATTTTAAAAGGAGACTTAAGACTGTGATGCTCATTACAGCAGTGTCTCTGATTTCAGCAGCAAGTTTCTGTACTTACTGTTTTCACATAAGAAATTATGCAAATACTTTCACTATGCAAGTCCTTCCAACTGTGAACTTATGAAAATAACTAGAGCAAGCAGGTTTTGTTGGTGGTCAGATATACCATTAGGGATCAAACACTTCACAGGTATTGCAGGTTGTTAGGGGTTGGAAGGACCTTGGAAATCTTCAAGTCCATGCCCCTTGCCAGAGCAGGATGATACAGTCTAGCACAGGTCACACAGGAACACATCCAGGCGGGTTTTGAAAATCTCCAGAGAAGGAGACTCCACACCTTTTGGGGGGGGGGGCAGCCCGTTGCAGTGCTCTGTGACCCTTACACTAAAGAAGTCACTTAAAGAAATACTTCTCATTTTTGGGGCAGGTGTTTCATATGGGCTGATGTTTATGCAGAAAAGAATGTAAATGGTTAGTGTATGGAATTGGGCAGATTTTCTTCCTAATTTATAGAATCATATCGTAACTCATCTCTAAAGCATGTTTTTTGAAGTTTCTGTAATGTTTTGTGTGTCTACTCCTTTGCTTGCTTCTTCCACCTTGTAAATGTGGGTAGAGCGCTTCACAGCCTCTGAAACTTCTGGGTTTCTCTGCCACTTGAAGGTTTCATTGTTTCACTTTTTACTTGCAGGAACTGCATTTCTATTGTGGAAAAATGCAGCTGCTGCCTCATGTTAGACGGCTCAAACTTCATTGAATAAGTTCTTTTAAACTGAGAGCTGCATTTTATACTAGCATATAGACAGCTAACTGTATCTTAAACAGTTATTTAGAAAAGTGGGTGTGTTTCATTATGGTATCTGGGCACAGATGTAGGAATTGGGTGTAACAGTTCAGGAGTGAGTCAGGTCTCTCTGAGGCACACCAGAGCTGCCCTCCCAGACAGAGGAAAACCACTTGGGGCAGTCTGGAGTCACATCTACCAGCCTGGCTCTCACTCCCTGCTCAACTCATTTGGTGCACTCTGCCAGTCCCATCCTTCCCAGTTGATCTGCACTACTCAGATTGTATTGACATCTGTCACTCCATTAATAATCTGTTTTGCAGGCTGAAGAGAGCCACCTTTGTTCTTCACTTAAATGCTTCTCCATAGTTTTCATTATCCCTAATGATCAGCCTTGGAGATAAGAGGGGAAGGCAGAAATTTGAGAAGCATTGAGTGGTTGATAGAGCCCCATGGGTTAGTATAGTTGCCTAAATAATGATGTGGTTCTAAACTCAATTTGCTGTATCTATTACTGAGATTTTTCTGGTTTACTGTTGAGTTGATACTTCCAAAGAAACTTCTCATGCATCAGCAGATCCCGTTCCTGAATGGCGGTAGTCAGCTTCAGAAACAGTGTCCACTACTTCATGTGTACTCATGCTTGATTTGACTGCATTTTTATTACTTGTTAGTGTCACTGGTGTTCCTCTGCAGTTTTTGATAGTCTGACCCTGTCTGTCCCATCCATAACTTTATGGTGTCACAGGTGCAGTCCCCAGCATAAACATGACTCTATTGGGACTTTCCTCTACTATGAACAAAGTGACTGCTTATTCAAATTGTTTGCCAACTGTCTTTAAGGAATAATTGGTTATTTGTCATATAAGAGCCTGTTCAGGAGAGTTTTGTTTTTTTGAAGCTGTTTGTGAGAGATCTTTAGTAAAAGTGTTTTGGTAGTCCAGGTGGGCTATAGCAGTGGTTTCTCAGTATGCTCATCAAGTCTTTCATGGAAGGACAATAGACTGAAATGTAGCTTTTCCTTACAGTAGCTGCATGGAATTACCTATTTACCCATTGCTTTTATTTATTTATTTATTTTTGCAATTTATAGAAATTTTTCTGGTACAAACGTTGAACGTAATGGATACATTATTCCCTAATTCTCCCCTTGAACTCTTGTCAGAAATTCTTGTTGCTTTTCCTGTGTTTCAGAAATATAAGATTGACACTTTCAAGTGAGAATTCCTGAATGACAGCTAGTAGATCTTTCATTCTTTAGTTCTGTTATTTTTCACATTGTGAGCTTGTTCTTTACCTTCTTAAAAGCACACTTGAGGAGGGTTCTGGTATGAGAAGTCTCCACAGTTTTTTCCTCAGTATGTAGATCTAAAAAAAAGAAGGGGAGGGGTCTTTTTTTTAGGCTTTTATCTCCCATGAATACTACTTTATGTGTTGATTGTCTTCTTGCCCTGGAGGAGCACTCTGATAGATCAGCTATTCCTTTTCTCTTCTGAAAATGGCTTATTTTTTATGTTGGTGTGGTTTTTTTGTTGTTTGTTTTTGTTTGGTTTGTTTCCTGTTTGTTTCTCAAAATTGATTGCTTCATTTTTCACATGTACATTACCTGTTAGAGCTTATGGCTACTTCTTCCCCTCCCCCCTCCAGTTTTTGAATATTGCTTTCTGAAATCTTATAATTTTGCTTCAGATGGTTTACCTGCCTTTTGTTTAGCCATGTTGCCATTCTTTTCCTAGTTTGTTTAATGACTTCTTTTATGTGAGGGTAAGCAGTTATCTTCTGCCAGTGAGTGTGAATGTCTTAAAAAACCACGATCAGGAAATAATTGTAACAAACTGTTTTGGCTAAGCATTTGTACAAAAAGGCATACAGGAAAAGATGAGACAGAATATAAGCACAGATTTTAAATATATTTCTTTTTGGTTTAAACTCTATTTTCATATTTTATAATCCTGAGTAAACTGCACTTATTTTGCTTTAACTAGATTTGAAGAATGTCTGATTTCTCTAAATGCCTACTGTCTTTAAAATCATCTATGCTAGATGAAAAAACACAGTTTTCATTAGTAGCAAGACAACCAAGTCTTGCTTCTCTAGCCAGCTTAGCATTAGAGCAAGTGGTTTGATGGATAAGGAGTTGGCTGGATGGCAGCATCCAAGGACCTGCAGTTAATGGCTCTGTATCCATATGAAGATCAGTAAGAACTGCTGTCCTTCAGGGTTCCATACTGGGACAAGTGTTATTTAATATCTTTATTAATGGCATAGTGGGATTGAGTGCACCCTCAACAAGTTTGCAGATAACATCATGCTGAATGGTGCAGTTCATAGGTTTGAGGGAAGAGATGCCATCCAGAGGGGCCTTGACGGGCTTGAGGACAAGGGTCCACATGAACTGTATGAAGTCTGACAAGGCCAAGTGCAAGGTCTTCCTGCACCTGGGTCAGGGCAATCACTAGCATAAGTACAGGCTGGAGGATGAACAGCTTGAGAGCAGCCCTGAGGAGGGCTTGGGGATGTTGGTAGATGAAAAATCAGACCTGAGCCAGCCATGTGCACTTGCAGCCCAGAAGAACAACTGTATCTTGGGCCACATAAAAAGAAGTGTGGCCATCAGGTTGAGGGATGTGATTCTTCCCCTCCAGTCCACTGTTGTGTGACCCCACCTGGATACTGTGTCCCGTTCTGGGGTCCCTAGCAGAAGATAGACATGGACATCTTGGAGCAGGTTCAGAGGAGGGCCACAAAATGATCAGAGGGTTGGAGTGCATCTCTTATGGAGAAAGGCTGAGTGAGTTGTGGTCCTTAATCCTAGAGAAGACTTGAGGAAGATTTTATCAAAGCAGTTCAGTACTTAAAGGGAGTTTATAAGAAAGATGGAGGGAGCCGTTTTACCAGAGCCTGTAGTCATAGGACAAGGGATAACAGTTTTAAAATAAAAGGGTATGGGGTTATATTAGATAGAATATAGAAATTGTAGAGCCCCCCTTCCTTGAAGTTTTCAAGGCTGCATTGAATGGGGCTTTGAGCAACCTAATCCAATGGAAGTTCTCCCTGCCCATGGAGGGGGGGATTGGAACTAGATGATCTTCAAAGGTCCCTTCTGACCCAAACCATTTTGTCATTTTAAGTGGAGAGGGATTTCTGGTGGACTATTAATAAATGTAATCTATTAATTTGCTGAAGATAGAGCAAAGAACATGTGGGGTGTCCCTAAGGTATTCAGGTATTACTTTTTCAAAAGCAAAAAGCAAGTGTTGCATTAAATGTTACAAAGTTGCATGTAAGTATTTTAGACTGGGCTCTCACTTTGTCCCTACCACAAATGTTGCTGTGCACTGACAGACCCAAATCACCAGTTTTTCAGGTGAATGTAATTTTTAAAACAAAATGTATTTATAGAAGATGAAAATGTTCTTAAAGACAATTAAGGAAAAATAATTCAGAAGAATTATTTCCCCTTCTCCCCCTTCTTCCATGTACTACCTTTGGGACTTATTAATTAAAATACCGTTTCCCTTAAATGGTTGTTAAAACCTGGAATAGGTGTGTCCATTGTCCAAAAAGTCTATGTCTACATTAATCTGTTCTTAATTTTGCTGTTTCTTTTGGTTATTTTTTTTCTTTTTCTAGCTTGAATTATCTGTCCTTAAACTTAATGCTAAATTTGGTTCTCTGCTACCTGGAATAAGCATTGGGATGCTAGCAACAACCTGTATTATCCTGTTGGTTTTTGGCGTATTCTGGGTTTGTGGTACTAGGACACCTGACTGCACACAGCTGATGCTTCAGAATTGGTTGTGTGCAACTCTTCTGTGTTTCCCACTGCTGTGGTGTAGCTTTCTTGATGCTTTGAACTGCCGTGTCCCCTTTTTTCCCTGATCATTTCTAAACTGATGGACTAATCAGCTGTGGTCCCAGCATGTTTGATGAACCGGAACTGCTGACTCATACATAGTTGTGTATGTCATAGGTGAAGGAGCTGCTAGTCCTGTCTCTTAGGGGACTGTCTTTGGCTTCACATGGTGGCTTCTTGAATCTAGGCTGATTTCACATTCGCTTACGTGTCTGTGAATTGCTTTTACTTGTGTTTTGGGCTTTGAGAGTGATGACCAGGAATGCCCAAACACAGGCACTGCCTGAATGTAAGCAAAATGTTTACAGCACTATAGTGCCCCCAGAAGCAGTTTAGCTGTAGTTGTACATCAGCCAGCCAAGCCATTAGCCAGGATGAGTGACCCAGCATCTGGTCACCTGTGAGTAACTGGAAGCTGAGCACTGAACTAGAAGTGTAAAACAGAGACAAAACTGATTGGAGACTCTTTGTTTTCTGCTTGTATTCAGCCTTTCCCCTGTGCTGGTGAAGAGCATTTATGTATTTGAATTCTAGAAGCATATTACTTTTTATTGTATAAGAAGCATGTAAGTAATTAGTAATATTTTAGTAATATTTAGTAATATATTAGTAATATTGGCAAGAAGTAATAGTTGTTTTAAAAGCCACTGTTCAGCTGTGAACTGGTTATAATTTCACTGTTTTCAGTCAGTCTGAGAAGACTGATACTTAGACTTGGACAAACCAGTTGTGGGGGTTTTTTCAGTTTGTCTTTCAATAGCTATGCAGAGTTTTAGTTAAAACTGGGTTTGACAGGAAAGGATAGAAAAAAGCATCTCATGTTTTCAGGGAGAAGGACTTTTTTTTTTTTTTTTTTTTCTGAAACTCAAATACAACAGAAGAATATTTACATGTAGCTTCAGAGCAATACATTATTATAAGCAACTTTGGGAGAATGACCTATATTTAAGATTCTCATCCTTTCCTCTGTGTGATCCTGTTTACTGTTGCACTTTGTTATATGTAAAAAATTATATGTTATATGTAAAAAAAAATATGTTTTCTGAGGCAGCAGTTTGCTGAAAGTTGAATGAATCCTAGGAAGTTAAAGATAGTGTTAATACCTTTATGGATATTAATCTAGCTCCATATATTGCATTGCTCAGGGTGTGTAGTATGAGAGGACAATCCATTGTCTGTTAACACCTAGGGCTGAAGGGAAAGAGTAGTGTGGTTTTTTTTAAAGCAGTCTGTTGGGAATAATTGGAGGTTTTCACAGCAAGTAAATAGCCTTGGATGATGGAGTCCTGACTCAGTGTGAAGGAAGGAGTTGTATCCAATTACCATTTATCAGTTAGAACTATAAAGTTAGTTAAGGTCCGGTTCTCACTATGTAACAAACATCTGATGAGTGTCTGTCATGCTGGACTGCCTCTGCAAAGAGAACAGGGTTACTACTGCATCCTGGGAGAAAATTGTTGCAAAACTCTGCTACTTGCATTCTTGCTGTTTTGGTGGTTGGATACTAATGAAGTTAGAAAGCTGGGGTAAAATTGAAAACCCAGCTGGATTTTTGCTTAAGCATTTGTAATACTTCTGATATAGTATTTATCTGAGTAAATGCAGTCAGTGAAAGAAGTCTATACTTTTTTTCAAATGTTTAAGTGGCAAAATTGCTACATGCTCTGTCACACTAGGCTGGACTTTTTTTTTTATTCAATGGAAAACAAAAAGATTTGATTCAGCAGGCATATGATGCTGAATATAGTAACTGTTTGGTTAAGCATCTGTTATGCTTCCATATAGCTAGTTGAGTATATTAAATGTTTTGCCCTTTAAAGAAAAACTTAATGAGCTACTGTATTTGCATATCATATATATTACCTTTGAACTTCACCTGCAGGTGTCTGCTGCATTTAGTGAACATTGCACAGAAAAAACTGTTATCTTTCAAGCATTTTGGTTGTTACATTGTATTTCTTAAACAAGGATGCCTTTTGTGGTGTAATATTTATTTAATATCTGATAAAAATTCATTTCTTGTGGAGTAATGATGTATTTTTATACTGCTTAAAACTGTAGAATGTATTTGTAATAACTCCTTTTTTGTTTTGTTTTGTGTGTGTGTGTTTGTTTTTTTGTTTGTCTGGTTTGGTGTGTGTTTTTTGTTGTTGTTTGGTTTTTTTGGCAGTTGTACTCGCTAAATGATTATAAGCCGCCCATTTCTAAAGCTAAAATGACACAGATCACCAAGGCAGCAATCAAGGCTATAAAGGTAAGAAATTGAGTAATTCTTTTTATTTCCTTTCCATTTCTCATCTGTGTCAAAATAATGGAATAGCTTTAAGAACTTGCTGTAGAACTTCCCATCTCCCTCAATCTGTGTACAATTTCTAAGTTATGATCAAATGTGATAATGGGATTTTCGGGAGTGCAACAGGAGGCTGAATTTATTGAGTGACTGTTTGCTGTTTGTCATACCTGAGAGACAATTATACCAATTTGACTCTTGAATCAGCTTTGAAAGAGAGGAGTGCTTTTCTCAGTTTAAAAAGAAAACACTGACACTGCTTCAGAATAGAAATACGGTCAAATACAAGAACTACAATCTGCTCCACCCCAGGGGAGGAAGTGTGCCTTTGGATTAATACAGTTGTTCTTGAGTTTTATTTCATTTTTATAAATTCATAGCATACTCTTTCATGGGTGTTCATAGATATTTTTTTTCTTTCTTTCTTTCTTTTTTAATGTTGCTTGGATAGAAATTGTTCTTAAGTTTTAGCATTAGTACACTAATTAAAGAGTTGCCTTGCTACAAAGTAAAATGAATTGCCAAACAGCAATGGAGCAGGAGAAAACAGCACTGAAAAATGTTGAAAGTAAGTAGTATGCCATTAGTGTTAAGCATTAAAAGAAATGGAAACTCAGTGAAAGCTGGAGAGGTAAAAAAGAGGATAGAATAAAAGCTAAAAAGTGATTAACTTGTATTCTTCATATCTGCATTCCTCTGCTGAGAATGCAGATACTTTTTTAGGTAATTAAATCTTTTTTGGGATTTGGAGGGAGTGCAATTCGATGACAGAACAGTGAAATTCACTGGCTTTCCTAAACAAGAGAAGTCTACGTAAATTGGAGTTTATGTGTTATGGTATAACAAATGCTAAAAGCTTATATTGAACCTAAACAGGTAGTAAATGATAGTAAATGGTTCTACAGATAAACAATAAAATTATACTAGTGGTACCAGAATATTTTATCATGTATTTAACTTGTAAATTCTACTTCCACTCTTATCATTTCAATAACGTTTAATTCTGTAAAGTAGTTGTTGAGATGGTTTGGAGCCATTTTGATAGTATGTAAATATTTTTTTTTTTTAAGCCAATTTTAAATCAGAACTATTCAGTAGATGTTATATGGTCTTCCTGTACTCATGTTTTTAGGTTATTAAAATGAACACTTGCAAGATAAATACAGAGAAGTGCTATGCATAGTAACATTAGGCTAACATCTTCAGTCATGTATGATGAAATCATGATATAGGAAACAATTACATTCTCTTAGCTCTCACTAAATGAGTGCACATTGTTTAAAAAAAAGCCAGCGTGAAACACCTTCAGAAGGCAAGAGAAAGTAAGATTAGGTTTTTTATATACTGTTAAATGTTCTAAGGAAGACAGTATATTCAGCTGTAGGTATTGTATTGCTAGTTAATCAACCAAAGTTTCTAATTCTGTTTTCACTATCAATATTGCGTGACTAGAAACAGTATATGCCTTTTCAGATTTTCTCCTCCTATTAAAATACTCTTTTATTTCCTAGTTTTACAAGCACGTTGTACAGAGTGTTGAGAAATTCATTCAAAAGGTAAGTCAGTCACAAGTATTTTGTGTTAGCACTGAGAAGAATATCCTTATTTTGGATTACATAATATTGAAGACCATTGGGGTTTAGGTACACATATGGATTAATATTTTTATCACATATTAGTTTATTTCAGTTTTCAGTGACATTCAATTTCTGCTAGTAATAAGTAGCAGATCATAACCTATGATGCCAAAAGAGAAATACTTAGACCCTGTTTGTAGTTCTGATATACTTTGATCTGAATGCTGTCTTAGGACTAAGCTGTTTGCCTTTAATGTTAAAAGAGGCTGTCATTTGAACAGCTAACAGCAAAGGAATTGACAGTGGTTTGGCAAGTGGCAGTTGCTTTTGCTATTCTGCCCAGTTTTCCCATTTTAAAGCAGAAGGGAAGATGACCTTTAAGCCTCATCTTCTCTGTAGCATGAGATGTATCATTTCAGTTGGTGATTCCGGCTAGTAATTTAAACCAAAAAATATTTGTATGGCTAGACTGGAATTACTTTTTTTTTGTGGATGCAGTATTAATTTAAAGATTATGAATAACAAAGAATTTTATTGCATTTTGTTTTCTTGTAACAGTTAGTTATTCTTGGGTAAAACTACATTTTATCCCCAGTTGAAAATGCATGGATTCCAGTTTTCCTCCTCTATGTTGTAGTTGATTGTTCAGTTGATCATTTTGGCACTGAATTTCTTCTCATTTTGTATATAGGGATAAATTGTGATCAAATTTCCTTTTATTTTGACAAACAAGCTAGAGAAGTTAGTCTGTTAATGTTGCAGTGTTGGATGCTGTTTTTCTTCCGTTGTCCATTTTACAAAACAGTCTGGATTGCTTTGTGTCAGTGACCTGTCTTCCTCATTACCTTTTATTCCTTGGTGCCCAGTGTATGCTACAGTGCCTTTTGGCAGTGGTTGGAGAGTGTAAATGGGGTTCAGCTTCAGCTTGGTGTTCTTCACTGTCTCAAAAAAAGTTCATGATTTAGTTATTTAGGTACTAGAACATCAGTCTTATGTGGAAAAGGTGTCATACTTGCGTTTCATGGCACCAGTAAAGACTAGCAGTATACTTTATCATCACTGCTCAAGTAGTCATCTTTTGGGGCATCACCTCAGGCTTCTATCTAGCCCTAAGAAAAGGGATCAATATCCTCTGATCCCCGTTTAATGCTACAGGTGGACATAGGAAGATGAGAGCAGGTGTACGTCTTAGCCATCTCTGATCAGTAGCACTTGGCACTTTCATGCTTCAAAATTAATCCTGAATTGCTTGAGTTCAATTACTGCTTTTTAGTTGCTGTGGCTGTGATTGACTATTCTGTATTCAGAAGCATGAGAGAAGATTTATCCTCTGAATGTAAGAGTGGTTTGTCAGGAATTGAACTGATTAGTTGTGACCCTTCCACAAGTTGCTAAGGGTACGGGTTCTCTTTGCACGTGGGTGTTTGGCGCTACTTGATAAGGGAGTTCTGCGCTGTTCATTGCAGGTTAGAGAAGACAGGTACATGTTGTTATTGATAACCTTGTTAATGATTGCTCTGGATTAAGTGTTTCCCTCTTGGGGGCTTGTCCTTTTTTTCAGTATTTCATTAATAATTTAGTGAAACATGCAAATTATCAATTACATCAGATAGTGAAGTCTTACTTTAGTAGAATTGGAGAGAAGCAGATGAAAGCTTTCTTGTAGCTGCTTGATATTTATGGAGTTAAGTGTTACGTTTGGAATGTAATTGGATTATTTTTCTGGAAGCAATCACTCGAAGTTAAAGCTCAGAACTACGGAATCTTCCATTAAAATCTGCCATAGATTTGTCCAGAGTGATGTCAGTGACATCTCCATTAGTTTACTGTTGATTCTTTCCTAATCCAATTTTTCTTTTTTTTCAAAATTAATCTCCTGAGGTTACTGAAACCCCAGGTGAAGTAATTATCTGTGACATTTCTTGTTTTGCAACACTTAACTCTTTGCTCTTTTGCCACTTTTGTTGACTGTTTTATTCTCTGGCAAAACCACCACTTCAGAGGTCAGATGACCACATTCCATATATGTAAGGAAATCCCACTGTGAGAGCAAGACTTGAATAATTTTGTTGAGTGATCATCTTATCTTAGACTCACTAAGAAATGGAGTGAACGTTTCTTGTGTAAAAACTTACTCAGATTGGGGATATGCAGACTCACTGCCCCAGATATAATTCTTTATTTAAGTTTTCATTTGTATTTCATTATCCTTTCCTTTTTTTATGATCTGTACTAGAGTAATGATAATTTTTTCTTGCTTTCTGAATGTACCATGTTGTTAAATACCCCAGCTAGCATATTTGCTGAGTTTTCTTTGTAAATATATGCACTTTATTAATTTCAGTATTGTGAAAAGTCATATACCTGTCTGTTCTGTACACAGAATATACTTAATTTTGGTAATAATATAGCTAAAATCTGGGTAGCTACAAAGCATTGAAGTGATTCTCTGAAGACAATGTATTAATTAGATTTTAGTTTCATAATTTTAATAATGCACATTTATTCTTAAAGGGATTTCACATATTCTTAAAAATAAAGAATGCCATACTTAAAAACAGTGGACCTAAATACGTGCTTTATCAAGGTTGCAGATGTTATCAAATCAGCCCTTTTCAAAACAGGAAGTCTGTGTCTGTGTCTACGTTATGATGAAATTAGTGGCCTGAAGAGTTTGTTTGGCACTGTATTATAGATGATGAATTTAGTGTGTTACCCAGTATGTTTATAGACTGTCTGGACGAGAGAGGGAGTGGGTGTTACTTTCCCATGTTTTCCATAGTACCTTATGTAATATGTGTGTACAGTCAATATTCATGAAGTGAATTCATGTCACAGTATGTTCTGGTCACGACTTTATTGTGTTTTTGTAACACTTTTCATTCTGTCTTAAAAATGATTGCACTAGTATGATGCAATTACTTTGCAATTAAGAGGGAAAAAAAATGAGCTTTAATTGTTAAGTAAAATCACCTAAACAAGTACTATTGTAGTTAGCAGACATGCTGTATAAATACAATGCTGTTTGTAAATTATGTAAATTTTCCACAGTTTTAAAATAAGTACACTCATTCATTCTCAACCAAACAGATGTCTGCACGAATATGTTCTTGTTCTGGTGGGAGCAGGATATACTACATTCTGCTTACAAGAATGTAAAGTAAACAGATGTTGACTTGGATCATAAAGAAGGACAAAAATATGTTGAATTATATTTGCAGCAAGTCTCACTGTGCTAGGAAGAATTTGGGCATTCTTTATGCTGTTCTTGTGAGCATTTAAAAAGGATATGTGGTTTGTTCAAATTTTGAATAGCTATGTTCTAAAAAGGTTTTTAATGGTAGTAAATTGCTTTTAAACCATTTAGATATTTTCATAAAACATATAGTTATGGTAATTTGAACATTGAAGGTTAGAAGGTTTTGAGAGAGTTTCACTTTTCAGGACTATTTATTAAATAAAAAACATTTTGATAATACTTTAAAGAATAGAGAGGACTAATCCTATTTATTCTGGCATTAATGTTTGTTTGCATTTTTTTTTTTCCACATATGCACATTTTAAATTATTATTTTTTGTAGTGCAAACCAGAATACAAGGTACCTGGTCTGTATGTCATTGACTCCATTGTAAGACAGTCCCGGCATCAGTTTGGGCAAGAAAAGGATGTATTTGCTCCAAGATTCAGCAATAACATCATCAGCACTTTCCAGAACCTGTACCGTTGTCCTGGGGATGACAAGGTAAACGACTTATGATGGTTTTTTTCTAATTAAAGGAATTTTTATGATATTATCTGTAAAGAATAAAGATTTTGATCTTACTTTTTGCTTGCTAGAGTGTATCTATAGATTTACGTATTTATAGGTTTTCGTTTTGCTTGTCTGAGTGCAGGGTAGGGGAAGACACATCCAACTAAAAAAAAAGAATTTTGAAAGGGCGTTCAGGAAGACTCGATGGATTTGAGTTAGCATTCTGATAGGGAAAACATTGAAGTGGACATTTTTTAGTACAGGGAGTTGTAGTCAGTCTTTTATTGTCTTCCTCCCCTCTTCAGTGAAAAAACTAACAAGGAGGTTTTGAGTAGTGCCAAAGAATAAATAGTCCTTCTTAGTAGCAGTAACTTCAATGTAAACTAGTGTGCTTTTGACTGAAGAAGCAATAGAAAAACAGTAAAATATCTTAAAAGTTACTTTTCCTTTGATACTGAATCAACCAAAGGCTGAATAAGGCCAAACTTAGAGCAGTTTAACCCAATAGTTCAGTTGTTGCCTTGGTCCATAGTAGGCAAGATAGCTACCATGTTATCTTTGTAACAGGTTGTCTGGAAATAGCAGAGGGTGCAGGCAGCTTAACTTACTTCATACTTGTCATTGATCTTAAAATAGTTGGGAGTTTCTTGTTACTGAGTTGAAAAATTACAAAAAGATGTAAAATGTGAAGGCATTTATCTCCACATAAATTTGTGTAATAGCATCATTAAGTCAAGTAGTAAGTGAGGGAGGACACTGCAGGAAGGGAAAGACAGATTATTCTTTGAATAGTCGTATGACATCCTACAGCTGTATTTTTCAACCAAATATCTGATATCTCCCAAGGCATCGATGGGAGGTGATTAAGGCAAGTTCAGCTGTTATGTCTTAGGATTCCTGCCTTCTTAGAGGAGTTAGGATCTCTGCAGGGAAATGTGTAGGGATCTGCAAATTCTAAATGGTTGAAAAACTAATATGGATGTCTGTGTTCTCTTCTACAACTGAGTTCTGAGGTGCTGCTGAACAGGTTATTTAAGTGACATTTTTCTTCTCTGGTTTTCGGTTATCTGCATGATCAACTTGTGACCATAGTGTTTTACATATATGTATGTGTGTGTATATATGTATATATGCCTATATATAGGCATGATACTTACATTCTTCTTCATTTAGCTGTATTCCTTAAGCACTGTTTGTTTTGTATAATCACTTAGCTTAGTACTGTGGGAAATAAATATTAACACAGAAATAGTTTGACTTGTTGAAGAAGGAGAGATGCCATGAGGATAGAGGCAAATACTCAGTTTATGTCTGGCTTTAAAAAATATTAGTATCTTATCATAGGGTGAGAAGTAGTGATGCTTTTTCTGTTATATTTCAATGCAGGGCAACTAATGTATCACATTAGAAGTGTTTGATGTCAAAGAGGGATTAGTAAAACACAGTCTGTTTATGGTCTGTAAAACACCTAATCAGGTGCATTTCTAGTATGGTTTTCATCTCAGTTAGGGAAGATACATTTTGCAGTCAGAAGTCTTGCTGCTGTGTTGTATATGGATCCAGTATTATAGGAAAGTCTTTGTCCTGTGAAAGTAGGTACCATATATCTGATCCAGAAAAAAATTGTGCTGTTCAAGGTGCCAAGGTTATGTACCTCTTTTCTGGTGTTTTGATGTTTAATCTGATTGAAAGGCATGATGGTGAAATGCAACAGATTTTTTGTTTATTTTGAAAAATTGAGCAGAAGTATAGCAGTGTTTCATTTAAAGTAGCAAAAAAAACCCCAACCCACTTAGTCCCTCATCTGGCTCAGCCATGGAAGAGGCAAGAGGGAGAGAGATAGTGAGGTGCAGAAACAGTTTTATATTCTTGTTCTGGATAAAAGAGGGAAGTTAGAGCCTGTGATGGACTTGTTGGGGACTGCCTTAAAAAAGAAATTTTCAAAGAAGAAAGGCTCACATACTGCAACACTGCATGGAAGCCTTCAGAGATCTCTTTGAAGGAACACTAATTTGCATCTTCCATGCAATGAAAATTCAGCACTTCTATTAAATTTAAGTATCCTCTTGAAATTCTGCACAGACATTTTTTTATTACTATTATTTTTGTTTAAACACTGTGGTTAAGTACTCTATGTTCATGTTTTATAGAATTTAAATAATTAGACCATCTTTGTGACACCACAGAAGATCTTGTGAAGAACTTTCTGTTCTTCATAATACAGATAACTTCCCCTACACACACTAATAAGCAAGGTGTCTTTTTTGTCACAGACATGACTATCCAAAATCTTGTCTCTGTGTAGAGATGAAGCTTAGAAAGTATTTGGGAGCAAATAAGACAGTAGAATAGAAGTGTATGCATAGCATGTCTTTCTGTTGCCTAGGCATCTTACTTGGGACATCCTCAGGTTCATAGGTTAGATATCTTTTGTGTGACCCAGTGTAACTGTTCTTATGCTTCTTACTGTCTGTAAACCTGAAGGTGCTTCAATCTAGGTAGATTGACATTTCTTGTTAAGTATTCCATAACTGAAAATACCAAGAAAGATAAGCATGACTTCGATCTTTTGTTTTCCTTTCTTTATTATAGAGTAAAATTGTTAGAGTGCTAAATTTATGGCAGAAGAATAACGTATTCAAGAGTGAAATTATTCAGCCTCTCTTGGATATGGCAGCAGGAATTCCTCCTCCAGTTGTGACCCCTGTCTTGCCCAGCACTACAGCTGCTATGAGCAACAATACACCAGGTAAACAAAAATAGGTTAAAATCATACTTTGAATCAAAACACTTCTGTCAGCTTTGGTATGCTGGCTGTTAGCTAACATGCTGAAAAATCTCACTGCTTTCCTTTAGACAATGCAAATGAATACTAGAAAGAAATATAGCCAGCATCCAGATCAAGGAAATGGCAAATACAAGCCAGCAGCCTTCCCTGTTTACTTTCCAACTGTATATTATATTTATACTGAGGACCACTGCAGTAGGACCTATTTTTACACTCAAAAGTCAAAACAGTAGATCACTGACACAGCACTTAATGCAGTCTTTGTTAATTAATGGTGCCACAATTGAGAGAAGTGATAAATCAGTATCTTTTTCCTATCCATAGAACTGAGCTTCCTGAACCATGTCAGGCAGTGGCCCTTTACTTTTGCTGACAGACAGGCAGTGATTTTTGAAGGGAAAAAAAACCATATTGACAGTATAAGCTGTAGCCAGTGACATACTTCCCTCTCTCAAATCTGAAGTATGTGGGCCAACAATCATGCTGGACAACCATATGGGAAAAGAAACTGCTCATGGAGTATGCCCCAGGTTAACAAACACTAATGTTATTATGCAGAATTAATTGTATTGTGCTCTGAAGCATCTTTTTTACTTAACAGAGGTAGTTGGCAGGGATCTGACTTTTCAACTTCTGTTTTGGTTTGGGTTTGGTTTTTTTTTTTTCGATTTTTACTCATTCAAGATTGGGATGTATGGGAAATTTTACATTGTTTTCTGGGACATACGGACCTGCTTTTGTCATCTACCTTTTGCTGATCCCATGCTGAAAAGCAGCAGCTTGAACAAATCCACCTTATTTTTTGTTGGTGTCTGTAAATAAAAGTTCCAGCTCTTAGACTGGATTTATTGCATCTTTTGTCTCAGTGTTTTTAATTTTCATTAGTTTGATTGCTTTAAGATGTTGAAGTCATAGCTTTACATCCATACTTTTTCCAATTCAAATGAAAAAAAAATTGTCTTTCAAAACCAGTAATCTAGTCATTAAGTGTTCATCAGCATATCTCTACTTCTGAGCTAAAACTAGGAGTATTTTGAGAGTTGGAGGATATGTCTGGATTATGACATGAAACAGATTATCAGGTAACTGATTTGGTCTCCATGTTCCTCTGGAATAAAAAAAAAAACAAGGTAAAACAGGCAATCCACATGAATCCAGCTGATGCAGGTTGAAAGTTCTAGTAGAATCCTTAAGGCTTCTCCTGGGGATGAAGTGCAAATCCAGTAAGTTCTGGACTAGCAGACATTTGAGTAGATTGCTAACAGTTGTCCTATGGTATATATTGTTTTGACTAAGTGATTTGGATTACTCTGTGAAACCTATTTTGCAGTTGTCAGTGTTTCTGTTATAGTTCCTGTAGTCAATAGCAGAAAGAGCTGTGAACTATGCTTACACAAAGTAATCCTGCTACTTCAGGAATATTGATGTGAGCTTGTGTTATTTCTGTGCGCTCTATGTATGTGTCAGAAAAATAGTTTAAAATTATGTTAATACAGTGCTTTCTAAGTATTTAGTAACTGGGTTTGATGTCCCAGGAAGAGTATAGTACCTTTATAATTTGATTTCTACAATCCAGAAATCTTTGCAATAGAAAATAAATAGGAGTGTTAATGTCTGATTTAAATTCCTTTTTACAGCAGCTTTTGTTGTTGTTGTGGGGGTTTTGTTTTGTTTTGGTTGGTTGGTTTTGTTGTTTGTTTTGTTTGTGTTTTGTTTTTGTAGTTTTTTAATTCTTTGACACTATTTCTAAGTCTGTATGCTAAAATATTCTGGTATATTGGATTGTGTCTTTTTCAGGAACACCTGTAACTCCAGTTACCCCAGCCAATGTGGTTCAGAGTTTACCCGATCCTTGGGTATCTCAGATTGCAAATACAGATACTCTTGCTGCTGTTGCACAGATTTTACAGAGTCCTCAAGGCCAGCAGGTAAATATTTTGTATACAGTTACACTGTACACCATTTGATACTTTGTGTCTCTAAGGTACACTTAAGAAATGCTGCTGTATCTCTTGGTTTTATGTGTGGTGTCTATGTTAACTATCCTATGAGGTTCTTCATCACAAGTAAGTTTCAGGTAAACTAAAAGTTCCTGTTGCCTTTTGTATACCAACCCTGCTTGTTCCTCAGGAGTATCACAAAATATTACTTCAGATAAGGTGGTCTGTAAGACATATTTTTCTCTATAGTATTGCAGATGACCAAATCAAGAGCAGCATTAAGATTTCATGGATATAAGTATAAAACAGAAGGCCAGTTTAATCATATTTCTCTGCTGAAGCTAAACACTGTACGCAGTTCTATGTAATGTGAATGTACTCATTCTGGAAGTGTATTGTGTGTTGATTCTTTTCTTTATCTTTCCATCAGTTAAATACAGTTTTTATTTTGCAGCATTCAAAAATAAGTTATTAGGAGTGACTGTGTTCCTCAGTTTTTAGTGCTCAACTGCAAAAATGTGGCTTTGATCTGCAGCATTCATTGAACTGCTTGTCCTTTTAATTCGCAGGCACATAAGTTGAGTGCACCCATTCAGCTTTCTGTAAAAATGTAGATCATCATCTTTCAGCTCATTCTAGGAGTCTGGCACTAGCGTAAATTTTGGATTATGATTTTGATTTGGACTGAGAAATAGGATGCTTTACCTGCTGGGTTACTAAACGAAAATCCCACGCATGTGACTGAGAAGCAGTCACCAGTGAGCTGTTACAAAGCACTGATACTGACCGTAACAGCAACTTCACTTAGATTGTTTTATAGTGTTCAGCTAAGCAGAGTTGTCTGTAATTGCTCCTAAGTCATGCAAATGGAGTATTTTCATCTCATTACACTGAAGGAAATTGATGGGTCTTTGAAAAGCAGAGCAAAATGGGTTTGTAGGATACTTTTAAGTATCCTTATTTAAGACAGAGGGGATGTTGAAGTGAGAATGGGAAATACATGGAAGGTCATTAAGGTATTTTTAAAGACTACTATCTAAGAGTATTGTAAAAAAAATGAAGCAAAAGAAAAAGATAATGAAGATGAGAAGGTAGTTAGTTTTAGAGACAGAAGATCACAAATAAATAACATTTGGATATTTAGCTCAAAATTATAAAATGAGGAAGGGAATAGATTTTGGGAGAGGGAAAAGATGGTCTTAAGCAGAAGTGTGAAGACAAATGATATGCAGTAAATATGTACATGCAGATCTCTAGGGTTGGTAGATGAACTGCAACATTTGCTTCCATCCTCTCTACCCGTTCTCCAAACCATTCCACCCTATCTTCCCCCCCCCCCCAGCTCCAATGTTCTTGGTTTCATTTTAAGATTGTGTTTGAGTGAGAATGCATGCAGGTAAATTGAGAGCCTAGATATAGGAAAGGGCAGAGGAAGAAAGGTTGGACCAACAAGAATGTGAAAACAAATAGAACGGTGACTACCCAGGATTTTCTCACTCTAGGGCTTCCATGTCTGCTTCCTCAGTTTGATTCCTTCCTGTTCAGAGCAGTGCACAAGGTGGACCACCCATTTTTGCTCATTTTTTGTGAATGGGCTAAGAAGGAAGCGGAAGAACTCTTTAGTTTTGCCTTTTGCAGGAATCGGTAGAACATTCTGGTGAGCTAGAACAATTGAAGCATTTTCAGAGGCTCTGCTGGATAAGTAATCTGTATTACCTGTTTCTTAAAGAATAGGAGGAGTTTTTTAACGTTACCAGAAGGTAACTGAAACAGTCTTGGAAAAGGATTGTACGTTTTTGATGCATTGTGGAAAAGAAGATTGACTTAATGAGCTTATGCAGAGTTTCTAGTGAGCCCTAGTAAGAGTGGAGAGGTTGAAGCCTATAACAGTTCAGTGGTACACCCCATAAGGAGGTTGAATATGAGCATAAAGACAGTCAGGGATTATGTCAACATAGTTTGAACTACCTGGATTTGCAAAGCTTTTTTTTTTTTTTTCCAGAAATACCCAAAGATAACACTCTGGGGCTTTACCTCATGGAAGATCTAAAGACTGCTTCCTCTAATTCATACTGCAGGAGGGGTTTTTTCCATAGGGATAATATTTTTACTTTTTGTGTTAAGGTAAATCTGTACAATTTTGTGGGAGCATCTCTACTAAACAGGTTAATGAAAAAGCCCTTTATTTCCTCATTGGGACAGCCTTTTAAAAAACTTACATAAAGTTGTAGTAAGGAAAACAGGAAACACCGAGCGATTGGATTGTACATCTGTTCTAAAAAATGATGGAAGATGCTCTGTTTTTCTTTATTTTCCTCTTCTAGATTTGAAGGAAGATACACTTAAGATATTCTGATACACTGATTAAATGTCTTAGGTCCATTCACTACAGTTTTGAAAGTTCTTTGTAATACTTAATACTCATTCTACTATAATCCCAGACGTCTTGAGTTGAGTAAAGTTGTGTAAACAAGCAAACCACCCCAACCACTATGCCACCCCTGAAAACTATTTTTAAATAATGTTTGAAACAGGCACCACTATTTTTAAATAATATTTTTTAACATCCGTCTTTTGGCATTACCCAGACTTTGTTTTTACTGTAACATTGTTGTTACTGTATGTTGGTTGCCCCAGAGCTGCTGCCTCTGGTTCAACATTGCATCTAGGCAATTTTTATCTTAAAATAGTGCTATACAGAGCTAAGAGTCTGTGCCATTGCAGGAAATGAAATTACCTTCCCAGCTCCTGGTTAATTTGGTTTTTATGTTTTGTTAACATATCAAGGGAGTTGCATTCTATCCGCTCAAGCTTCAGTTTCAACATGGGCTTTTTGTTGTTACTGATCCAGAGACACTGGTAGAAGCTCTTGGTATAGCCATGTTGCATCAGCTTAAAGTGGAGCTTGCAACAGTATAGTTATTTCGTCTACACAAATGTTGCAGCATAAAGATTTTCCTAATATAGGTGGGCCCTTAGGAAGCTGGAGTAGGCTAACAGATTTTTTTCAGGTCAGAAGGAATCAAACTGGAGAAACAGAAGAGGGGGAACCCTAGAAAGCAGGAAAACCTGAGTGGTGACTGGTCATCATGCAACCTGTCAGAGCAAGTTAGGAGGAAGAAGCATCTGCATTTCTTATCAGCCACAGAAAACAAATTAGCCAGTAAGTGGGAACAAAATTTGCCATAAATGAAAACAAATTAAGATGAATTAATAGCCACAGGTTAGATCATACTGCATTCCTGAGGTGTTTTGTTTGTTGTTTTATTGGTTTTTTTTAATTTGAGAGGGAAAAAATTGTTTGTTTTCTGCTTTAAAAAAAAAATTTCTTGTTTAAGCATTTGTTATTTTTTCTCTTTTAGCTTCAGCAGTTGATACAGACACTGCAGATACAGCAGCAGAAACCTCAGCCTTCACTACTTCAAGCCCTGGATGCTGGTCTTGTCGTTCAGTTACAGGCCCTCACAGCACAGCTTACAGCTGCAGCTGCTGCTGCTAACACTCTTAATCCACTGGAACAGAGTGTCTCTTTTAATAAGGTAGAAGTAGAATAATGGGAGTTTGAAGAAATATTTGTTGTCAACATAGATGTTGGTCTAATTTTGGATGTTACAGTTTGTCTTTAGAAAATATAGAAATACAGGAATATACTATAAAGTGCTCTATCTTGAAGATGTAAAAAAACTCTCTAGAGAGAGTACTATAAATGAAAATGTTAGTTTTATATGAGTTTAGGGCTAAATGGCATTTCATAGGATACTTTGTGTTGGAAGGGACCCGTAAGGGTCATTAAGTACGAGGATGGAAAACTTCAATTTAGCAAAGTGAAGCCATTGTTATATGGGTTTTTATACCCTTTGCAGCACAGTGGTGAGAAGTGAGCATGTCTTGTATTTATGGTCCTTGTGTTTATGATATGAGGTAGGAAATGATTTCTTACAAGGCAGTGAAAGGGAAACATGCAGGAATTTATGGATGGTATTTTCCCAGAAGAGTAAAATGTGGTTGATCTTGTAATCTTCTTACGTTATAAATGCCAAGAAAACTGCCGATCTTTGTTACAAGTGATAGTAAGTGAAGAAATGAGTTTATGATTGTAGTTAAAACTAGTCATGTGACACTTATTAAAGGATGGCAAAATGTAAAAAAAACCCAAGCAAACCCTGTATGTAAAGAAAATGTCTATTGCTATGTATGTGCTCATCTTAAAAAAAATTAATTCTAAATAATTAAAAAAACACACACACACAAAAAAACCCCAACAAAACACTGAAAATTACAGGGAGCGGGAGTTTAAGAAGAATGAAATGGTTGAATTGACAGGTAATAATATATAACTATAATGGCAATTACAGTAGTAGTAGTATAATACCAGTAGAATAAAAAAGGAAGAACTTCAACACAGAGATTAAAAATTAAAATCAATCTTGTTCCATTTTCTTTGGAAGAAACATCTTGTGAGTAGATAGTCTTTGTAGATTAACAATACTGTTAGAGATAGAAGTATGAAAAATCAAGGCATCGGAACAGTACAGCGAGCAGCAACAGTAGATTAACAGCCTTTCTTTGAGTACCAGTCATACTGGTGCTTAAGCTCTGGGGTTCTAGTCTTTATAAGAAAGTAAGTTGTTAACAAGTATATTTAGCAACAGAGCGTGAGCCAGCAGTGGAATGCCCTGTCAGAAAAGAGGGCAGACAGTATCCTGGGCTGTGTGGTGAGCAGTATAGCAAGGTGATTGATGGACATGATCATCCCATCTATTGCATCTAGAGTATCACATCCAGTTTTGCCTCCTTCACCCGTGAAAGACATTGACAAACTGGAGTGATTTTAGTGGAAGACCATCAGAATGGTCAGGGCTGGAGCACTTGGGTCTCTGAGGGAGGACAGGAGATGGTTCATCCTGGGGAAGAAGCACCTTTGGCATGGACCTCCAGCACCTACGGGAATGTTAGAAAGATGATGAATCCAGGCTTTGCAGAGCACAGCATAGTGGAAGGATTATAAATAAGCAGAAATTTAAATGAAAGGGTTCACAGTGGGTATTAGGAAAACCCTTTTTCCCATGAGGATAGCCAACCACTGGAATAGGTTGCTTGGAAAGATTGTGCAGTTTCAGTTGTTGGAAACTTAAAATGTTTCCAAGACTTAACTGGATAAAGCCCCGAGTAACCTGATCTGAGCTTACGGCTGGGATTGCTGTGAGCAGAAATTTGAACTGAAACCAGCTGGACTGCCCTGCAATGCTAAGATGTATGAGGAATGGGGCAGAAAAGATGCTGTCATTGAGTGGAAAGTGATGAAGTATTCTTACCTGAGGTACAGGGACAAATTCTGAACATCTTTAAAAAAAGCTGCAACAGCTTTTTTAAATTAGAGAATCCAGCAGTTCCTAAAAGCAACAAGAAATGCTGAGTGGTTTCTGCAGAAGATACTGAACAGACTTGTGATGATTTCAGAGAATGGAGGAATGAGCTATGAGGTGGATACAGAAATACTTACATGATTGAAGGCAGTGTCAAAAAGGCAAATGTTCTAAGTTGACAGGCGTAAAAAAAAAAGGACAGCTTTTATGAGAAATAATTGGTAAGCATTGTGATTTTTACAACTTTGAAAAATGTAGGTTTTTAAAAAAAAAAAACTTTAAGAAGTTTTCTTTAAACAGTGAAGCTTAGTTCTCATTCCATGACACAATGACTGTGAATTGGATAACAAATATAAATAGTGCCAGAAAATATTTCTGATGAATACATAAGTATTGATTTTTTGGTTGGGTTGTTTTTGGGTTTTTTTTAATAAATTTGGCAATTCTTCCAGTCCTTTCAAGCTCTTCAGGCTCCATAGTATCTTGTCAGAAGTTGTGCAAATTTCTTCTGTCATCATCAAGGATCATTTATCATTTATAATCAAGGATTATTATCATTTAGGATTAAATAGTAAGGAAAACGTTTCTTTCAGAGCATAAATATACTAAAAGAGTAGGAAGAGAAGAGGCAATTTAGTAAATGGGTTTTGTAAGCTTGCTACATGACTATCCTTGTCTTAGTGTAAAGAAAGATTTTCTTGATCAACATTTTCTATATATTTTTTCTATTCCTTTTATTTTAATTTCTAAAGAGGATATCCTCATCCTTAAGAAGACATTTGTTTCCTTTGGGATAAAAAGCTTTTTTAATGTCTTTAATAATTCCCATTGCTTTTTCTGAACATAGTCTCTTAGGTAATTAAAGTAACAGGTGTAGCATTCATGGAAAGTTCTGTACTTTCATATTGTAGACTCAGAATCATGGAATGGTTTGTGTTGGAAAGGACCTTAAAGATCATCTAGTTCCAACCCCACTGCCTTGGGCAGGGACACCTTCCAGTAGACCAGGTACTCAAAACCCCATCCAGCCTGGTCTTGGAACACACCCAGCAGCATCTAGCACACCTACAGCTTCTATGGGTAACCTGTGTCTCACCACCCACAAAGTGAAAAACTTATATGTGTCTGTGTGTGGTGGGCTAACCAGGTATCCTAGTACTTAATTTAATTTCTATTGCTTTATTGTAGAGATTATTCTGTTACAAGTATTCAGTTATATTCAGTACTGCTTTCATGTATGTTAGAATATTTAATTGGGAAAACAGCTCTAAAAATTCTTGACTGATCAGTCTCTTGGTTTATGCTTTGTTCTTGCTAGGCTTCAGTAATTGAGAGTAAATAGACCATCCTGAGAAAAAAAATGGGTTACTGAATCATCATGGCTTGTTTGTTTCTGGAAATCTTTTTGCCTTGATACTTCAAAATGACTACCCTATGTTCTCATCCTCTTGTGTTTTACTCTTCTGAGACCAGGGTTTGAGATGTTCTGGCAGCTTGTAGTTAACTGTAGTTAATATTAACTCTGCTTTTTAGAAAAGTTCCAAGGTGTGAAGACACATGGATATGGGTTTGATAGCACTGTTCTATCCATGCATAGTTACTGTGAAAAGACACTCTTGGTGGCTGGTAATGCTTGTTGTATTCCTTCATACTTCAGTTTTGTCTTCAAGAAAATAAAATGCTACTGAAAAATGCTTCTGGGGTGTTAAAAAATTAATAAACAAACCAAACTCTTTTTGTTCAGCAGAACAACAGTGTGGACATTTGTACACATAAAGCAGGAATTTTACCCAAGTTTCTCTTTTGCCTGTCAAATATCTTTTTATCCCTCTGGAACTTATTAATCTTATACTGTTACTTATAACTTACTTATAACTGCTTGCTTTGAAAGGTTTTTTTAGGTTTTTTGTTGTTTTGTTGGTTATTTTCCAAACTATGTGAGAAGTTGTTTTCAAGGAGCAGTATAGCTGAAGGAATTCAGGTTGTCTAAATGTACATGTGTGTGAAAATACTGTAATTCTTTGCAAAGTAATCAAGCTGTAGGTTGTCTCTTGAGATGAGCAGAGCAGTTTGCTGATTGCCAAAAGGCTAGATAGTTGGCTTCTTCATAGTAATTTTTTCTAATTAATGGTACCATTATATAAAATTAATCTTTTATTTAAGTCTCCAAACTAGCTGTTATTTATTATGGAAAGAATGTGTGGATGTACTTGTAACACCAGCCAGAGCTTGAGAAAGCTGTGGACAAAGTTTGGTATTTGAAGCTTTCAGGAGCTTTGTAGCAATAGCACTGTGACATTTAATTTTCATTCGTGTTATTTGCCTTTTTTTTTTTTTTTAAGCTGAGAAATAAGAATATTTTTAATTTGAAAAGTAAATATATGTATAAAGGGACATATAAAGAGTACCTGGTAATGCTTATTTTGCTTTCTCCTAGAAGCTGATGGACAGGTTTGACTTCGGGGAAGAATCTGAACAAAATGAAGAGCCTAAAAAGGAAACTCCTACTTCCCAATTGTAAGACCAAGCTATGTTTATATGGAAAATACTAAAATTTGCTCAACACTAGTTGAACATTAGGATTAAATAGTAAGGAAAATGTTGTTTCTTTCAGAGCATATATTTCAGTATACTAGAAGAGTAGGAAGAGAAAAGGCAGTTTACTAAATTAATGAAGCATATAAATGTTAGTATGTTTGTGTGCCAGAAGTTTTGTTAGTTAGCACCTTCTTTGCTTTGTTATTTATATTCATAGTGTTAGTCTGATAGCGATGATAACAAAAGGTGGTTCTATCTATGTTGTCTTTGTTTTACATTTTTAGTTAAACCTGAAACTCAGTGGTGAAGACCGATTTTTTTAGTTTGATTTGTTCTGTTTGTTTGTGGTTTTTACTTATTTCATTTCAGGCCATTAGTACCGGAATCTGTGAACAACTCACTTTTTCACCAACTAGCTGAACAGCTACAGCAACAAAATTTAGAACATCTCAGACAACAGCTTCTGGAGCAACAGCAACCTCAAAAGGTAAGAACTCCATCTTGTGGCTGTCATAATAATTACGTTCTGCACTGATAAAAAATTCAAACTCCAGGACAAAAAAAAAAATGTTTTGTTACTGACACTTCTGTTATAATGAAAGTCTTTCTTACATGCTTAAAGTAACATTTGTTAATTTAAAAGCATTTGTTAATTGTTAATTGTAAAGCATTAAAAAAAAATGCAGCCAGATGTGTGGGCTGTAGATCCTGTTTCTCTTAGGAAAGAATGACACTGCTTTGGTTGTTCAGCTCTTTATATGGGAGGGGAAGAAAGCTTTTCCCCTGCTGTCTCAAAGAAGGTGAGCACTGAAGTGATTATGCTCCTGTCTGTGTGAAGGGAGAGCAGCGTGCAAGCTGATGCTACAGAACCATCAAGAGGACAGATTAGAGATTGCAGATTACTTTGCAAATTTACCATACCAAGCTTTAAGTCTTGGCTAATAAATGTGTCATTCTGGTAAAGAATCTGAGCTAGAGAGTAGTTACTTATTTCCTGATAAATGATTTATTAAAAAACAGTGCTCAAGACAACACCAGATTCCTTCTTAACTGTGTGAGTTGGGTTCTCTCTACACTGCAGTAAATTATGTTACTTCTGAAGTTAGACTTCAATATATAGTTGCTCTTTTCTCCTCCTGAACCCAACCCATGATCCCATTAGAAAACAAACCACATAAGTTATATCTGGTCAGCAACAAGACAGAATAAAAATGGACCTGCTGTGAAGTATTTGGGTCTACTTTCACAGTAAAATAGAAAGCTTAGATTGAAAGATTCTAAGCGACCACAAACTCAACAAACATCTGTTGGGGATTTTAGTATAAACAGTGCAAAGGTGAAAGTTGCTCAGCTGTCAGTCAAGAATTTAATTTGAGTTTTAAATTTATGGCTGAGTTTTTAATTGTTTAGAAAAATGGTAATTTTTGCTAGATATTATTTTCTTATTCTGCATTATTTTACTATGTTTTATTTTCATTTCTCATTTAAGTGCAATAACTTGCACTTAAAGTAACTTGCACAGAAAGCTAATACAACATAGCTACTGGCTAGTTTTTGATGTTGGTGGATATCTAGCAATTTCTGGCTTTAAAATAAAAGATGTTCTAAAGAAATAAGACGTAGAAAAAAACCCATATAACAGAGAAGAACCTAGTGGGAGATGTGAAGGTTGGTGGCCGTCTTGTGCAAAGTGGCCATGAGATGGTGGCATTTTCAATTCTCAGGGAAGTAAGGTGGGAGGTCAATAGAACTATCTCCTTGGACTTCCAGAAAGCAGACTTCGACATGTTTAGAAGATTGGTCAATAGCATCTCTTGGGAGGTAGCCCTCAAGGACAAAGGAGTCCAGGAAAGCTGGACATTCCTGAAGAGGGAAATCCTCAAGACATAGAACTATCTGTCCCTGTGTACCATAAAATGAGCCGGCGCAGTAGAAGACCGGCTTGGCTAAACAGAGAGCTTTGGGCGGAACTTGGGAAGAAAAGGGAAGTCTACCATCTGTGGAAGAAGGGGCAGTCAACTCAGGAAGAGTATGAGGTTATTGCAGGTTTATGTAGGGAGAAAATCAGAAAGGCCAGAGCTCAGCTAGAACTTAATCTGGCCAGCATCATTAAAGGTAATAAAAACTGTTTCTATAAATATATTAACAGTAAAAGAAGAGCTAAGGAGAAGGAGACTTTCTACCCTTCACTGGATGTGTAAGGGAACCTTGTAACCAAGGACAAGGAAAAGGCTGAGCTGCTGAGTGCCCACTTTGCCTCAGTTTTTGTCAGCAATGCCAGTTGCTACCTGCAGATCCAACTCCCTGAGTTAGAAGATGAGGATGGGGAGCAGAATGCAACCCCCATAATACATGAGGAAATGATCAGTGACCTATTGTAGCACAGAGATATGCACAAGTCTGTGGGACTGGATGAGATCCACCCAAGGGTATTAAAGGAGCTGGCACAAGTGCTCACCAAGCCACTCTCCATTATTTATCAGCAGTCCTGTCTTAACTGGGGATGTCCTAATTGACTGGAAGCTAGCAAATGCGATGCTCATTTACAAGAAAGGCTGAAAGGATGATCCTGGGAACTACAGACTGGTCAGTCTGACCTCATTGCCAGGGGAAGTTATGGAGCAGGTCATCTTGAGTACCATCACATGGCACATACAAGACAACCAGGTGATCAGACCCAGTCAGTATGGGTTTACTAAAGGCAGGTCCTCCCTGACTAACCTGATATCCTTCTACAACAACATGACCCGTCTAGTGGAAGAGGGAAGAACTGTGGACATTGTCTACCTGGACTTTAGTAAAGCCTTTGACACTGTCTCCCACAGCATTCTCTCTCAGAAACTTCTGGTACAAGGCTTGGATAAATACACTCTACACTGGATAAAAAAAATTATTGGATCATAGAATCGCATAGGATGCGATTGGCCTTCTGGGCTGCAAGCACACACTGGCTGCTCATGCCCAGCTTCTTGTTTCTCAGCACCCCCAAGTCCTTTTCTGCAGGGCTGCTCTTTCTTACCTCCTCCCCCAGCCTGTATTGATAGTGGGGATTGTTCTGGCCTGGGTGCAGGACCCTGCACTTGCTCTTGTTGAAC
>JANIJG010017861.1:0-12051 GCA_024611175.1 Megaceryle torquata | reverse complement strand
TGCCAATCCTCCCAGTTTTGTGTCATCAGCAAACTTGCTGAGAAGGCACTCTGTCCCATCATCAATGTCATTGATAAGGATGTTGAACAGGACCGGTCCCAGCACTGAACCCTGGGGGACTCCACTAGTTACAGCTCTCCAGCTGGACTTGGCACCACTGACCACCACTCTCTGGACTCTTGTCCAACCAGTTACTAATCCATCTTACTATCTTCTCTTCTATCCCATACTTCCTGAGTTTCTCCACATGATACAGTGACTCTTTTATTTAAAATAGAACATTTGTGCTTTATTATCTAGTTATAAAAAAAATAATAAACAAAGTGCTTTATCCCTTTTCTGCATTTGCTGTTCCACAGCCACCTTCTCTGCAGAGGTTTTACCTATGAAGAGGGTTATGTCATTGTCTCGTTGTTCATTAAGTATGCGATCAGTCTTGGCCTAAACAGCATGATGCACTGCTGAAAAATTATTTTCCTTCCTGTTGCAGTTATGACATGTTTGACTGAATACTCATTTCACCATGGTTGCTACTTCACTGGAATTTTTGCTGCCCAGATGACCTATGATTCTCAATTTGCATGTGACTTTTTCTTCTGACATTGTATTCTTTGAATTACATTGTAAATCCTAGCTGTATTGATTTGTACTGAACCAATTTTGTTGTGTTTTGGGTAAAGATAAAATTAAAAGGGTTTTCCACTTCACTCTATGTGGTTTTGATCAATAGTTTTTCAGTTATTTTAGAGTCAAAATCATTTGAAGTACTTTCTCCGTTTTCATAAAAATAGTTCAATACACCTAGACTCAAGAAAGTTCTTTTGAATATATGTCTAAAAACATGAGTAGTCCTATAGATATAACTGAGAGACAGCCAAGGATTTAAATTTCTGAGAAAGTTTTATTACCCATTTAAATGTGTCACATAGAACAACAACTTGTTTATACGATGATGACGAATGAAGTTTTGAGCAAACAAACTTTGTGTTACAACTTTTCTAAGACAGTGGAATGAACATTCATGAGAATTAATATGTCAAGTAGCCTTTGACATGCTCTTCTGAAGCTAAACTTCTGTGTAAGAGAATGGCTATAAGCAAGATTTAGAAAACTTCAGAGTTACAGCAATTGTTACAATTCATAAATCTTATCCCATACAACTGTATTTTTAAATTGATGATAGACAAAAAGACTTGTGTAATTGTATGGGGGTTTAATAAAATTTTTACAAAAGAGAAAGAGACAGAAAAATAGACAAAGAAAGAAGGAAAGAAGAGCAGAAAGGCAGAGAGAAAGTTAAATGGAGAGGCTGATGGAGAGAGGATAAAAAGAAACAGAAATAAAAATATTGAGAAAGAGATAAAAAGATGATGAGTAAGAAAGAGAAAGAAAAAAGTGAAAGAATGAGAAAGAAAAGAAAATGAAAGCAAGAGCGGGGGTGGGGGATGAAAAGGAAAGAAAATATTAAATTTCATATACACTGCCAACCACTGGCAATGAAGCATCCAAGTGGTTTTACCAGCATAATTACTGCTCAAAGTATTTTAAAAATGTGATATACAGAATTCAAATTTTTGTTTAGTTATGCCTCACATTAAAAACTGGATTATTTCCAGATACAGAGTAAGCTTTCTACACCAGTCTTTTAAATAAGACTATATCAGACATCCTTGTCATAAAATAGAGATTAATTGTAGATAGTGTGCATGGTATTTTAATCTTGGGAAACAAATACAGATTTTTTTTTTTTTTCCTGGAGAAACTATAAGAAAAGTAGTTTAAATGTTGTTCATCTCAAGCTGAGTGACATAGCCCTCTATTTCCTGTGGGTGCCTAATGCGCATTCTCAGTGGTTTATTTGAAGTGCTTCCATAGCTGAAGGACATGTGCATAAAATAATCTCAGGCAAAAATAAAGTCAGTTTGTTGCCACTGCACTTTAACATATGAATTGAAACCACATTGTTTTCTCTACTGGGAATAAATGAAGAAATATATTGGAATGGTAAAAAATAGCTAATCAGATAAGTGACATGTAAATCTACATAATTTCAAAATGGATGTCTTTATTTTCTTATTAAAAGTTCTTTATTCAAGTATTTACAGGAAAAACAAGTAAGGAAGAGAAGGTATCTTGGGTTTTGGTTTGGTCTGTGGGTATTTTCTTCTTAAGGAAAAGCAATAAAACTGTAACACTGAATATTTATAATATCTATAAAAAGCTATTTTTTTTTCAAGTTATGATATGTGAAACATTTTGTACCAGAGGTAAAAAAGCAACTCACAGAAGTCTATATTTGAAAATTCCTTGCCCAACTGATTTATCTCATATTTTTGTTTAGCTCTTTACATTAGAAAGAGAAAAAGTTATAAATAGAAGATAATTAATTCAATAGCACCAAAACATGGATGACCATCAAATGTTGGCAGGTTGGAAAACATTCTAAGGAAATATCACTGCAAATTTGTTCTGTTTATATGCTTTTCCCTAGACAACCATCTTTGATAACTCTCAGGTAAAATTTTTTGTCTATGTGGACTTGTACTTCAACCTGATCTGTAGATACTTAAATTAAAAAACAGTGTTACTTATCTGAGGAGTTAAATATACAATGAGTATTAATCTGTATATCTCTATTTTAAGAAAGACTTCAAAAAGATTTGCAGAAATAATATAAAGCCAGAAATAATGTCTTTCAGTTTAGAATACACAATAACTGTTATTCAGCCAAACAAAAATGCTTTTCCATAAAGTTTTTTCTATGTCGCTACTGTAAATGCATTTGTTGCTTTATGACTTTTCATATCAATATAATTGTATTAAGAAGAAAAATTTATTTTACATTCTGATAAAACTTATTGAAATAGGCTATCATACCAGCTTGATTAGTAGTTGTTTCCAAATTCAAAAACTTATTCCTTAATTTATAAATTTCAGTATGGATGTGAAGAATGGGATTAAGACTTTGGAAAAATTGAGCAAAGCTGATGCATGTGAACAGTAGCTTTAGAATTGTAACTTCAGCCTACAGACATCTAAGTTCTGCTTCAATCTTGGTTTTGCTGCACAAGTTGGTAGCAAAATCCTCAGCAGAAGAATATGCTAAGGCAAAAATGTACTTTGTTTAATGTGCTATAAACCCTAATCATCCATGCTTAGATTTCACTTCTAAGAAAAAAGCTTGGCAACAATTAATCTCAATGAAAGTGGTGATTTGGTACTTCATAAAAATAGATGCCATAGTGTTGAGATACAGAATATTAAAAATATCATTAGAGAAAAAGCATATATCTTTTATTGGCATAGCAAATGTAGAGCAATCATAGTTATCGGGAGTCTTTCAGTACCAGCACTGCAACACCTGCGAGTAACATCTTTAAGGAACAAAACTGTACTGAAAAGAGTTTATCTTTAGTATATAAAGGAATGGAAACAGAAGAGAAATTTAACAGTTTGCCCTGGTCTTCCTTTGAGAATTTCTGCCCTGAATATGCACTATATGTCCCTTTTCCCTACTTGACTATTTTCCAGTAGCTGCATTACATAGCTCATATCCCAAACAAGAAGACTTAGATTCAAATAAAGTATCCAAAGCTTGTTCTTGAAAAGAAGTCAAGCTGAGATTCCTCCTCTGATAAAATCTTTTCTGATGTCCTGGCAAGCTTTCTGTCTCTGGGGTTACAAACCTTAAACCAGGAAAGATCAGTACTTTATGGCCATGAATTGTGAGTTCTTTTCTGTTGTTTGTGCTTTCTCTGAGCTGCTATTAATACATCCTCATGTCTGAGAGATTACTAGGAAACCGAGGAATTCCCATTTAGGTTTCTTCCTAAAATCTTTAACAGCACCTTAGGTAAAAATTCTTCTCTTTGATATGAAATCCTAGAGAATTTACTCTTGACAAGCAAGTTCTGGAAGTCTTCATTCTCTGGAATTCAAAGGACTAATGCTTTTACATCTGGATTTTCAAATCGCCAAAAATTGTTCTCAGTTTGGGATATAATACATAAAAAGATCTTAGAAAAACTGCCATCAGTTTTATGGCTAACCAGTTAAATGAAAAAAATATTCAGCCAGGTATCTTCACTGGTTTTGCTTAAGTACACTCTTGTTTTTCACTGACTTAAAAAACATGGAGGGAAGGATGAATTATCTGTACATGTTAAGTTTCAGAGTAAGCATTGCTATACTGTCAAAATCACATATATACACACCTTACCTCAGACACTAAAATAATTAAGCCACTTTAAAAAGGAAGTGATTTTAAAAACTTTTTGGTGATTTGGTGATTTCCTTAGTGGTTGAATATTTTGAGCTGATATGCTTAAGCTTTTCAACAATTAAAAATGTGAAATGCACTTAAATGTATATGCAAATGTAGATTTCCTTGATCATGATAAAGCTTTCTAGTTTACCTATGTATGCAAAGGAATGAAGGCTTTCTGAATCAAAAAAAAAAAAGTAGGAAAAAGGGAGATCTGAAGACAGGGCAATAACCACAGATAAATTTGGCTAAACCTTGGATTTTCACACTATTTTGTCCTAGAGAAGGTATCTTCTAACAAGCATGAAAACACACTTTTTTATTTGCTAAAAAATGAAGCACTTATGGAGAAGCACAAATGGATGTATATTTCAATGGTTAAATAGTAAAGAGAGTAATTATTCTCAGAGAAGTAACTCAGTAACTATAGCATGTAAATGAAGGTCTTCTAGGGTTGCTGCTTCATATCAAATGCATTTCACTTCTGGGTTTATTTTCCAATGGCTAGTACCATAACTTTATTTTAGTAAACTAAGGTCAAAGAGTGTTTCATTTTTTTTCTTATGTTCTTGCACAAAGGAAAAATTAAATAAAAAAAAAAAAAAATCTGTTGTCAAGGTTTTACAGATCAAATTAGGCCCTGAGTAATACAGGCAAAGTACCTGAGAACATATTTAACAGTACTACAAATTGTATTTATCCTTTCAAGACTTTCTTGGCACCACAGAGACAAATAGAGGAGGAAATAAAAAAATTTGAACTAAAAGTTTAATGTCCTCACTCAAAGCACCTAAACTCTGAGTACATACAAGAACACTTCTACTGAGTGAAGGATTTTTTGTGTTTCAAAAAGCATATAGCCACAATGTAGCACACTCTCAAAAACTTCAAATTGGTATTACTGGAAATTTTTATGAAAATGACAATTTTGCATGTACATGTTTGCAAAATTAATCTCCTTGTAGTTAAAGCATTTAGATGTGGAAATATCTAATTCTTTATCAGATAAAGTTTGATCAGATATTTCCTACTAATAGCAATGTGCTGTATATAGATTTTTGCATCTTTTACTTTTTCCCAAAATTTTGGAGCCAGAAATTTCAAAACTGACCTTGAAGGGCTGTATCATCAGCTGCTTTTGGGCATCATGCCATAAAAGGCTTAAATAGCTTCCACACTAGAACTTGAAAATTGTTTTGTTATTCATCTTAGCTATTCTTAGTTAGCATATAAAAAATGTAAAAGCATGTAAAAAGCAGTTACAGTATGTCCTACACAGGAAAACCATAAAGGGTTTATGTTATTAACTGACTGCAGGGATTACCTGACTATGGTTTAGGATCCAGACCTTAGCACCTGGGAATCTAGGTGTGGGGAGAGTTGTGAATCATGTACGTTTTAATATTATGAATATATGTGAATTATAAGGGGTGGGAAAAGCATGACCAAGTCACTTTGTAGTTCATGTTTCTTTCTAACCTCAGCAACTTCATAGCCATACTTTTCATTCCCCAGGAGCATGCATCTGCATAAAATGATAATTTACACTGTTTCATACTTTGCATATGCCCTACATTGTTTTGCATGTTTGTGCCATGAAAAGTGCTCAGTCAAGGTGTGAAGATGCTTGTAGAAGCCTGGTTTAGGGTAAAGGAAAGCATAACTGTATAGTTTCAAGCCAAATGATACCATACCTTGTACCTACACCACCAAATAATAGCCCCTACCTAGTTTTTATTTCTAAGCTCTAACGTTGGCTGAAGAAACATTACGCTTTTTAGAGACACATAGGTTAGATTATTAAATATACATGGACTTTTACCTGTGAATTCAATGTCTGCAGAGATGACTGCCTTGGGACTGCAGGTTAGTGTCTACACTACAGGAGGAGGTATGGCTCATTGTCAACATTGGGTTTCCCTGGAAGCTAATCACCTGAGGTACTACACTGTCCTGGGGCTCTAAACACTTCACTGGCATGGAAAATTTGCCTTCTGAGACTAGCAGTTCACATCTAAAGTGTTTAGCAGGATGACATACAAAAACTTTTTGGCTGAATCTAAAATGGAGTCAAGAGGTTCTGAGCTTCTGCTTTCAGCTAGACATTAAAGACTGTGCTTGGATCTTGTTATCCACTACTTCCCCCTCTTCCTTTCATCCTTCCTTCCCTATTTGTCTTTCTCATTCTGCATGAAGAAGACTTTGGTATTAGGCTGGAAGGTACCCATGTTCAGGTGGGGCTCTGACTGAGATGCCTCAGCAGGCTTTGACACCTGGCATATGCTGTAGCATTGCTTAAATTCTGCCTTTCCCAGCAGTGTCAAATCTCGCAGTCCATACCTCAGTCTTTTGCTTTCCTAGTCTCAAGCTTAGTTTATAGAAAAAAGACAATAAAAATTTATCCTGCTTGAAATGTGACACACAATTGTTTTATTTAAACTCCTTAGGTAGCCTCAGAATTTTTTATTAATTAACTCAGCTTTGAACAATAAATACTACGTGCACTTGCTTATATATTTGGCTTATTATCCAGTAGGATCTTAAGAGTGATACCTACACCAGACAAAACAGTAAGTAAGCTATTTTGTTTTGCATACAAGAGGTGATTCATATAACAGATACTATTTCACTTAGAAAAGCTTTCTTTAAAACTAATTGAGACTTGGTAATGTTCTGTGTGTGTGATCTTGCCAAAACTCTGAATATCTAACATTTCTGAACAGCAAGTTACATCTGAAAAACAGATCCAACTGTGGTTATGGTCAGAAAAGGGAATGTAAAAATAGCAGTTTCTATGTATTTGGTCATGTCTGCTTACTTTTCCAACCAAAATATTTTTTTTTTTTTCAAACTTTTTGATTCATGTAGACAGTCCAGAGCAAATACTTCTTAGGTAAAGCTTGAAGTAACTCTTTTCTTTTAAGATACCTTCTACAGAAATGTTATGCTACATTCCTAATACAGAAATACACTGATTTGAAACTCAGGGTTATCAGGGCAAGTTTGCAAAGCTGCCAGAAAAAATAGAAAGAAGGGAAAAAGAAAAAAAAAAAGAAAACCCCAAATCCCCACTCTTGGCTAATACCCAAAAAAAAAAAAAGAAAGATATTTATAGGTCAGAACATGCCCTCAAAAAGTCAGAAAACATAACAGCATATTCTTGAAAAAAACCTACTTTTCTTTATCATATGTTTCTCTGTGTGCAGACTGAAACTTAATATGGAATTCTTTAAAATTTTAGCATGAAATGCAATTTTTTACAGCCTTCCTTCATATTGAAATTAATTTCAAGGTAACACTTGATTGAACTGAACTAAAATAACTATGCTTCAGTTGTAAAATACATGGGGCAAGAAGACACAGAAGGATCACACTGCATTTCGCAGTATATGATGTGGGACCAAGGAGCATTTTCATTTCCCAGATCCAGATGCAAACCTTTGTTTTCACTGCCTACAAACAAAGCTTCTGAATATAGCATCAATAGGATCTTTCCCTTTCTAATCTCCCTTCTGTCTCTGTTCCTCCACATTGTGTGCCCTAGTTTTCACTGAAGGGAGGCATATATGGCTTATGTAAAAAGCAGAGGTATCCTCCAGCAGGTCCCCAAAATTGGACAAATGGAAAACTAGGACTACGGATTTGCACCTGCCCAGCATAATATATGCAGCCAAAGACACTTGTGCTCATGACTTGAGCTCTCAAGCAGAATTGCAGATACCTAATGAATAATATATAGGACAATGTATTAATAATAGGAATCTATACAGTAAAATACTTTCTCCATTAGGGAGCACCCTAGTCCTCAAGAGATGGAACAGAAATCTTACTAAAATTCAGAAATCTGACTACTGGCCAAACACTCTACTCAGGAAGTCAGTGACACAAAAAAAAAAAAAAAAAAATTCTACTTGACTTTAATGGTGCATCATTTTGTGCTTTATACAAAAAAAAAAAAGGTTACTCATCACATGCATAGACAAATACATCTGGATAACAGAATATGGCTATTTTGGGCCCAGCATGGTACTCTGATTATTTTTGTTGCTTATTGTTTATATTTATGTCTATCTTTAAGCACAAGGGAAAAAACAGAAACCAAAAACTAAGTGAGATATCCATGTTCTTTCAGCTGCACTGGACAAGGATTTTCTGCAAGGTCATTGGCCATTGGAATACATTTTCTCTGTTCTCTGGTTGTGCATCTCTATGGAACTCCTGTAAATTAACTTTTATTCTTGGGAGAAAAACAAACACAACACCCCCCTCCCCCCCCCCAAAAAAAAATTTAATTCTGAAGATTTCAGAAAGTATTTTTTTCCTCACATAAACGTGGTTTTTTCCTGTAATGACAAATGTTTAAAATATTTTCTTCACAGAGTCTCTCTCTCAACTCCTTTCTGTTCCCTTTTCACTTACTGCAGCAGTAATTCCTAAATGAAAATTTTATGTTTTGCCACTGGGCACAAATTGGGTGAGATTAAAAAAAGGTTTTGGGAATAAAGCAAAAAATTGAAAAAAATTTAACAGTGAGCATTTGTGGCTTGGGAAACAACCCATTCTTCAAAGCTGTTTCACTCAAAGGTGTTTATCAGCAATATGGACAGTAAGTCTGGACAAAGAAGTCTGGGCTAGAAAGGGAGACACATTTTCTGACTCACATGGCATAGGGCCTCATGCAGGTCTCTGGTTTATTTATGGAAAATGGAGGAATATGGTTTCTGCTGTTTTCACACACTAATGTTATAGACAGTAGGTGGGTCCATGAGAGAAAGGAACAGTTTAAATTAAGGCAGAACTTCTCCCAAAGTGTTTATTTTTGAACACTCGCATGTCACAAGTCTCATGACTTTAAACAAAAAAACAATACCAATGCTTCCATGAGGTTACAATAAAGTGCAACAGAAGACTTACAACCAACCACTTTGCCTGAGACAGAAGGAAGGTCAAGCCTCACATTGGACTGTGGCTTGTCTCCATGGAGTGATGCCAGCCAGCTGATGATACTTGACCTTTAGATTCCCCAGAGTTGCCACAATTTTGGGGAAGTGGCATTTGTCAGATGGCCAAAGAGGGTGATGGGAAGGCCAGGCTGGTGGCCAGGGGCAGCCATGGGCAGGTTGGAGGAAAGGTGTTTCCTTACTGGTAAATTTGCCTTGCTTTGACCCTGGCCATGGGGTGGGGGTATCCTGCTGAATGGCTATGAACAAGGATGCTGCTTGGCGATGATGCAGAGGGACTGGTGGAAAAAAGGGAGAGATTGTGATGGGAAATGTTTGCAGGTAGGGAGATTATTCTGGTTGCAGGTGAGAAGGCAAAGGAGGATATGGTGTCAGGAATGGCCGTGGGAGGCTCAGGGGGCTGTTGCAGCAGCAGACACCAGCCCTGGAGCAAGAACTGGGGGACCCGGCCCGGCTGCTCTTCCTGAGCCCCTAAGGGAGAGAGGGAGGGAGGCGGAGGGAAGGAGGGAGGGGCGGATGGAGGGAGGAATGAGGCTTTGGGTGCCTTTTCCCTGGGCTAGCTGCTGGGCGGGAGGGGAGGCAGCTCCTGGGGAGGGGAGGCAGCTCCTGGGGAGGGGAGGAGGAGAGGAGGCAGAGAGGGGATGTTGTTAAACAGTTTCTTACCGTAAGAGGGAGTTGAGACCCAGATCTTTCCAGTTAATCACACAACAAACTTAGATCATCGCAATAAAAAGCAGCTCGGCTCACTCTGCCTCCTCTAGTGACCGACTGTGCACAGGGTTCTTCCGAGGAGCCATCTCCTCCTCCCCACCAGCCGCCGGGGGGGCCGTCAAGCACCATGTGGGCCACCCAACTCCTGCCAGCCTTGCTGCTCCATCAGCTACTGCTGCTTCCCATCACCATTCCTGTGGCAGGTTAGTTTTTCTATCACTTCGCTAGCGAACCTCCCTCCGCCTTACAGCTGCATCATTTTCAGTCTCCGCTCCGCCGTGGCAAGGGGTGGGTGCTCGGGGCGGTGCACCGGGCGTGCCCCTCGCAGGTGGGGCAGGCGGGGAGACCCCGCCACCTCCAGCGCCTTTCAGTTCCTACCTGCTCGGCGGGGCAGGCACCTCACCCACCCCGCAGCCCGAAACCGGAGGCCGGGAGGGGTCTGAGGTGCGCCGGGGCCCACCAGTGCCTCCCGCGTCCGGGGAGGGCTGAGGAGCGGAGCGGCGCGCAGCGTAAGGGTAGCAGCGCGGCGCGTCGGGTCAAGCAGCGCATCTGCTTACGGCGGGGTATCCGCGCTTTGCGGGGAGACACGGCACGTTTTGGTAGTTTGCAGAGAGGTGGCTGCTTCCCACTACCTCCTCCCCGAGTGAAGGGGAACTCGGGGCTCGCTCAGGACGGGGAGCCCTGGAGACACTGAGAGTGGGAGAAGGAAATCTCATTTTTGCTCATAGGTGCTCCCAGCCGTTATCAGGATATGAACATGTATGCATCCTTTATTTCCAAGTGATAGAATAAATGTTAAGTAACAGAAGTTGACAAGGAATGCCCCAAACACAGGATAGCACGCTGCTGAAAGGGAATGTCCTTGCTGAAGTTCAGCAGCATGAACATGCTATTTCCAGACTGAAATACTTGTAATTTCATTAGATGTTCCCCATGAAATCCGGGAGGCAGGGGAAGGAACAAACAATAAGTAATCAAGTGCTGGAAGCTCTTTAGCTGAATTTCTTTCCTGAAGTGTCCCCCTTGGACTGGATATCTGAAGAGTGAACTCCATTTCTATTGGCCCCCTGGGGAGACGTTTAAGAAAAAAAAGTTTGTAAAGGTTTCTACAAACCTTTCCTTCCTTCCTTCCTTCCTTCCTTCTGGCAACATTGTTAGGGTCAGACCTTTGTACAGACAGAAACAAAAGACAGTCACAATTCAGGGAAAGGATCTGCCAGGAGCAGGCAGAAAGTGTCTGGGGCCTAGGGCAAGGTCTGAGGGCATCAGGCAATGTGTATGGCAAGTGATGTTCATGGCTTCCAAGTCATATCTACATTTTCTAGTTAAAAAAAAAAAAAAAAAATTGAAATCGAATTTCAAAGTGGAATATTTTGTGATCTGAGTCAGCAAGTCAAAAAAAGACTGACAGCATTATGTGCAGTAAAACCTGTCATTTTTCCCCTGCAATACGAATGTAGTTCTGTAGAATGCTGAACATCTCACCAGGGCTTCTGTGCTCAGTGACGGTTTTGTTTTGGTGGGTATTCCTAGCAGGAGACAGATACAAACACTATGCTCTACACATTTCTGAACTCCTTTTCCATTTACGTTGCAATTTCTACTTTATGGACATACAACCTCTCTGAAAAGTGATAACTAGAGCTGGTTAGGAATTTTCTGAAGAAACATTTGAGTATTTTTACTGAAAAATCCCAACCCGTAAAAATATTTCATAAAAATATTTCATAAAAATAATTCCCTTTAAACAGAAACTTTCTTTGGCTTGGTTCCCTCACATCAAATGACAGATATATTTGCAGCAGGAGACATTCACAATAGCTTGTAGTACCTGCTGTTGAGAAACCCTCACCTGTGATAGAAACTCATCAACTGATGGGCTAGTTTGGGGAAACAAAAAAAAAAAGGCACAATAAATGTGACAACCCCCCCCCCCACACCCCCCCCCCCCCCTCCCACCCCCCCCAGCCCCCCACACCCCTCACAGCCCCTCACACTCCTCACAGCCCTCACACTCCTCACACTCCTCACAGCCCCTCACACCCCTCCCAGCCCCCCACACCCCTCACACCCCCTCACCCCCCCCCCACCCCCTCACACTCCCCCCCCCCCTCA
>JANIJG010017860.1:0-10446 GCA_024611175.1 Megaceryle torquata | reverse complement strand
CTGGGGCTGTTTAGCCTGGAGAAGAGAAGCCTGAGAGGAGATCTGATGAATGTTTACAAATCTCTGCAGGGTGGGGGCCAGGCTTTTTTCAGTGGTGCCCTGGGATAGGATGAGGGGCAGTGGTCACAAACTGGAACACAGGAAGTTCCACCTCACCAGGAGGAGAAACTTTACTGTGAGGATGACAGAGCCTGGCCCAGGCTGCCCAGAGAGGTTGTGGGGTCTCTATTTAGAGGCTTTCCAGACATGCCTGGATCTGTTCCTGTGTGGCCTGCCCTGGGTGGTCCTGCTCTGGGAGGGGGTTGGACTCAATCTTCAGAGGTCCCTCCCAGCCTCTACCATTCTACTAATCTATGATTCCTGAGCACCTCCTGGAGCTGCAGAGCAGCAGTGCTAACATATGCCATGCACATGCTCTTCCCCCAAACAGTGAGGGGTGTGCAGGAGAAACCTTAGAGGGTCTATATGTAAAATATCTGCAAGTAAAATTTAATATGGGGATGTTGCTAAAGCTCTCTCTGAGAAGCTGATGGAAGTAGAAGCTGATGGGAGCAGAGCTGGCAGTGTGCGTGCCAGGAGGACTTGCTGCAAAGCTCTCTGCTGCCTGAGTGCTGTACCTGTGTCCTGTGAGCTTTCCTGTCCCACCACAGAGAAGTGTTTACAGGCAGAGGGGTTGGCTGTTGATGTGGTATCTTGCATCTGTGGGTAACTGAATGGTCCTGTTAACACTGCAGAGCTTGTTAAATATCTTTCAAACGCTTCGTGATAAGAGATGCCATAGAAATGTAGCAGACTGGTGTGGAAAATTTCTTACCGGTGCTCGCTAATTCTTCTTTAGAGAGGTCTCTGACTCCAGTAGAAGCAGGGGAGGACACTTTATTTTTGAGGAAGGTATTTTTTTCATGATGTATAGTGCTTCTGGAATAATATTGCTTTGACCTCCTCTTTTTGTGAAAAGGAACAGTACATTTTACTGTTATTTATTTGTTCTGAAAATACTTTTGCTTGACCTTAGCAAGGCACAATAACTGAAACCTCCCAAGTACTTCTGCTTTTGTACTAAGCTGTGCCCTGGCAGTGGACTTGGACAGAGGTGATTCCCCTCAGGCTTGCCACACTGTGACTGGCCTTACGCAGCAGCTGGGATTCTTTCAGCTACCAGCTTTGCTTTCCCCATTCTTAGATTTTGTCTCTATCCTGCACAACAACAACACAGAACTGACATCTGATTTTACATCTAAATGCTTTTCTCCATGACTTGGTACAATAAACTGTATCAAGCACTATACAACAGTTACCTTTTAAAGAGCAAAATGTTTTTTCTGGCTCTTGTTTGTGTTACTCCTGGTGACTCAAAGGTCTTTAAAGTCACTTCCCCTGCCAGGCTTGCTCTCAGTAGGATGCTTTAGCAGCCTGCAGGTTGGATGCATGTGAACAGACATGTGCTGTTTTCCAAGGCAAGCACCCATTTATTAGTGTGAGCTGCTCACGCTCTCCTCTCCACAGGAGCTCTTCCCCATTGAACTTTTGAACCACCAAAGCAAATCGAATCATGTAACTCTACAGAATGGAAACTGGCATTTGGGCTGCATGAAGGAGTGTTCCAGCTTCACTGCAGTTGCCCGGGGAAGCAAAGCCGACAGAGAAACACATTGTTCTGGATGACTAAAGAATAAGAGCCTGTTAAATGAGTTTTGTCTCTCAAGCTTGTAGCAACTTTCTTGTGCCATCTCCTAGGCAAGACTGCATATGGAAGATGATAAATTTTTGCAAGATTTTTTCCTGTTTGACTGTGATTGGTGAAATCTGTGTGCTACCTGCCAGTATGGTTTCCAGGATTGGTGAGAGAGTGGGAAACAGTGCCAGAAATAATAGCCCTGAGTTTATAAAGGACATACATACTTTCAGTCTTGTGACAAAGGAACATACCAGTTCCTACAAATCTAGATTTCTCCCCAGGCTCTCCACACCACCTCCCCCAAGACAAAGCACACGTGCTGCCCTGCAAGCCAAGTAGCTCCTCTAGATGCATTAGGCCACATATGAGGGCATGGACAGTGGCCACAGAGAGGAGATGGGGATCTCGGAGCAAAAGGCCTGTCAGGCAGGGCATCTGTGGGCTCTCAGCGTAGCTCCTCTCATCCCCTATCAATCAAAGCATTGGATGCAGCTGAGAAGAGAACAGCTGCTGACACAAGCCTGGCAGCAACAGGGGGACTCCTGAGCAAACTTCAGTCCTGACGGGTCAAAGTCAGTGAAAAAAGGAGGTGGGGAAAAAAAAGATTTCTCTTTGATATGGAAAATAATATTTGAAGAAATTGATTTGTTATTGCTGAAGCAACTTCTTAAAAGTATTGCCATGAAAGTAACTGCCCTTTGGTATATGCTTCAGACCTACCACTTCCCTAAACTGAGTTTAGAATGACCACACCTGCCCTCAGGAATGCTGTGTAACTGGAGACAAGGTTCAAAAAGCCGAACTGTGTGTTGAAGTGAAGAATATTTCTTAGATGATCTTTGGTGGATTTCTTTTCCAGTAGCAAATTAGCTCAAATCTTGTTGCATTTCAAGTCTGTCTTCTTCAGAACAATGTCCTCAGTCTTGAGAGAACAGCACTAATTCAAGTGGGCTCATCTGAAACGCCTTCATCAGTCACACAAAGATGCTCACAAGCTTACACAACAGCAGTGAGTCATTCACATAGGATCATGTTTTTATTCACATAGCAAAGAGCAAAATTGGTGTTCTCTGTCCTCAGCTCCAGCATTGTTAATATGCAGGACACGTATCACGAATGTGCTTCATGGCCTGGAAGAAATTAATTATTAGCAGGTGATGAGACCTCCACAGAGGACAATCATGCTGTTATTCATAAATGTTAACTTATTTTTCATGTTCCTTTTCTTGTTTCCAAGTGGAAATAAATCTGAATTATATTTCTGCACTTCAGTTGGGATTAGGAAAGGTCAAAGGTGCTAAAATCCCCTCTCATACATTAGAGGCACTACAGCTGTAGTTTTTATCCTTAACACTGTGTTAATTGATCCTTTTAAGGATGGCATATGATTAATACAAGCTTTAACAAGTAAACATCAGTCTATCTTTTTGACCAAGGGCATGTTTCAGCAGGTCCCTTTTTCATTTGCCTGACTGTAAGAATGCACTAATCTCACAGAAAACAGCTGCAGCAGCTGTAATGCTAAAGAGAGGTATTGGAGCTGGGTCAAAGCTGTGAAATTAAGCAAAGATGATTTTAAGTAAAATCAACAGTTTTCCTTGCAACTGCGATTCATATGATCTGTGTTTGCCTTTACAAGGTTCAGGTATGGAGCCAAGGTCAGCTTCTGGGTGGAGCTGGCCATTGGAGAGGATCCCAAGGTGAGGATGGAGTAGCGAGGTGCCTGTTCTATTGTGTTGACTGTAGAGGGAGCCTACAGAGTTGTTAGCTGAAATCTCTAAAGTACAGATGTCCATACACGGCCAGCGAGGTGAATCCTACCTAACTCATGGCTCTAGTGATCAGCTCATGTCGGACGTATAATCAGAACAAAGTGTTTTATTAAAACAAACAAACACACACACACACACAAAAAAAACCCCAAAAATTAAAAACAAACAAACAAAAAAAAAAAACAAAAACAAAAAAAACCAAACCAAACAAACAAAAAACCAACCAAACAAACAAAAAACCAACCAAACAAACAAAAAAACCCCACCAAAACCAAACAAAAACACACACAAAAAAATCCAACCAAACAAAAACCAAGCAAGAAGAAAAGGGCATATTAGGCAAAGGACACCTGACAGCACAGTATGTGCCCTTTGGTCTAAGGGGCCACCCTGACCTTAAACTGTGACAGTTCTTTAACCAGCTCTTTATCAACATTACAAGATAAATTTTTAATTTTAAATTCATTTTAAATCTCTAGAAAGAGCACATCATGTTTAGTCCAGTAAGCAACCATGTTATAAAACCACGTTATAAAAAAAAGCAAGGATATTCAGACCTAATGATTTTTGCAGGGATTTCTACACACTACAAACTTGAAGACAGCTTGAAGCCAACATAAAATAAATGTGTCCTATGCCAATGTAGTTGCTGAATCATCTTCCTGGTATTACTCTGGTTTTGTACCAAATGATGCTTGGATCTAGAGATCTACCGTGCATCACAGCAGATTGACTGCTGACAAAACAGAAAATATGTGTGCTAAAGTTTGATACAAAAATCAATAAATCATGTGTCCCTTTAAATACAATGACAGTAAAGGTTTGTATTGATCTCCATCAACTCTGATTAGAGTTGTATGGTATTCTCTTTTGAAAAAAATCTATCTTCACTTTCATGTGATAATTTAAAAAATAAGGTATCTGAATGCTTTGCACACTTACTGCTCTGATTTGCTGCAAATTGCTGCTCTTTTGCCCATGTATGCTAGCTGAACCATGCCCTCTGCACCTTTCCTTCAGCCTGTGCAGAAGATCCAGTGTAGATAAGGCAGCCTCCTCCAGCAAAAAAAACCCAACAACTTGTCAGGTGCCAGGATATCTAGAAAGGCAGAAAGCCCCAAATCCTCCTTGGCTTCCTTCACAGATTGTTAATTCATACGTCATTTTTATCTGTGACTTTGGCTGAAGCATGATACAAATCCAGATCGCCTATGTTGGGAACACCTCATCATCAGAACTTGCTGTTGACAAAGTGCTGTTTTGCCCCTCTTTGTCTTCCCAGGCTTTATGCAAGGGGGTGTTTTTCAAAGTTGCATTGCAAAAGAGGACTCTGGAACAGAGAGAAGACTGTTGTCAGAGTTTTAGGGCACATAACATACAGCTTTATGTGAGAGAGGTCTCTGGAGCTGGGGATGCAGTGGGGAGGGCAGGTCCTCTCTGTGGGCTCAGAGCACATGCTTAACTAGGGAAATTCTGCAGGTTGCTGTACTCCAAAGAGTCTGCAAATGCCTACGTGCATTTTCTCCTCAAAATGTTGTATTGAAGATGAGGATAGGGGCCGCTTTCAGAGAATAAACAAAGGCCTGGTGAGAAAAATGAGTGGTTAAGCAGTATTTTTCTCCCTCTGAATTTGCTCTTTCCTGTCAAGTAACAAACCTTAGGCACGGAAATGAGTGCTGCTCTGCACTTTATAAATGCACTGAGGTAGCAAGGCACAGCACCACATGCAGGACCATAACATAGATTCCAGGGGCCTCCCATCAGCTGCCTGTTCTTGTAATTACCAGCCTTCCTCAACAGTGAAAGACCACGCCTCTTCCCCCAGACCAAACTTCCTCCAATTTCTTTTATGACTTCATGCAAAGACCTGCATGGAACGAGTCTATAAGATGAGACCTGTGGGTAGAAATCAGGTGAACAGAGCTGTCTACAAGTTCAGAAATCCCCACATCCTTTCCTCTGGAAGAAAAAAGTTACCAGAACCAAGCATCTCCCTTGAGCATATTACCTGACCTTGAAGAAGACTAAGTGTTGCTTTCATCCAGCATTGGATAAAGCAAGTTGTTACAATAAACTCAGCCTCTCCCTACTTCACCTGTGTGTTTTTTCCTCAGGACTTTATCTCACCCCTTCTCTTACTGTAAATTTAGAGAGACAGACCAATTACCATCACATGTAGTACCCTCTCTGCTAGGGCTGTGCTGAAGGCCTTAGACTTTCTTAGCCCAGGTCTGTCAGATAAATTCTTACTGTACTAAACATTAGGCAGTGCCATAGCTCAGTGCAAAATGCATTCAGCTTTGGATTACCTGCGGTGCCACCAGTGCATCTTGCTCTTGTTGATTCCATTGGAAGATCTAATTTCATGTTACATGTTATCAGAGGATATCAGGTTATCTTTTGCAAGCAAGCTTTTCACAAATTTAACCTGTACATTCTTCAAAAGAGGAGCAAAAGGTTCATTTCCACACCATGCCCCAGCACAGCTGCTTTCCTGACACAGTGCAGGACGACCAAGGAGCATTTGTAAGGATGGAAACATACCTTGGTATATTTTATTGGATTATTTGGAGCTTGAAAAGGAGAAGCATGGCATGAAAGTGGGACACCAGTGGCTAATGCTCCTGACTGACATTTATGCAGAAAAACACTTTGGGATTTACTTTAGGAATGGAGTGTTTGGGTAGATCTCTCTCCCTCAGGGGAATTCTATGCTGTTCATTCACCATATCTTCAGATTTTTCTCATAGTCCTCTAAGAAATGTGGGCAAATCACATAATGAAAGTTGTGCTTTGGAAACAGCACACTTTATTTCCCTTCTCAGAGGAAGTTTTGTGTGCCATACCTCCAAATGTACTAGAAAATCCATGCTTTTTTAATATCACTCATTCTTTGTTTATTATTCTTTTTTTCTTTTTTTTTTTTTTTACATCGATTAAGAAATACCAGCTGCCCATAAAAGATTAAGAATCCATACGGATCACTTATCCAAGCTCAGATCTCATATACAATTAAAATCCTCCTGCAATTTTAGCTACACTTTGAAATTCAGATGGATTAAGATAAAAGCTCCTCGAGGAGATTGCAACTAGTTAGGTTTTTATTGTACAGGCATGCTTACAGTCAGGTATGTATAATGTGATCATGTAGTTTGCTTTGTCAGAGTCACAGGTGAATGTAGAAAAGTCCCCAGTTCCAAACTAGCAGAAAGTTACACAGGACCTGTCCCTCCACTGCAGATAAGATCTGTATTTTTGGCCGTGTTCTTGAAAAAGCACAGATACCCAGTGTTAGTTTAAACTCATGTATAGGGGCTGTTTGATGTGTAATAGCCTTCAGAGCAGCACGTCAGAGTCAAGAGGTGGAATGCTAGGGAAATTTGAGAGGAACTGAGCAGCTTACTCTTTCAGACCCCTTGGAAAATCTCTGTCCAAACGTGGAAGAACAAGACAGCTGCAAAACAGATTAAAAACTTACTTGGAAAAACTTTTATGAACATCTGAATGTGAAGTATTTTAAGGCCATCCCTGTCCCAACTCTTCCCCCGCATTCAGTGCTAAATGCATCCTCAGCTCTGTGGAGCTATATGCTCCAGCCATCACGTTTTAATGTACAGAAAAGCTTTTTCATTTTGGGTCAGGATTGAAACTAGCTTCTCCTGGGCTATGAGACAGTTTTCAAGAAAAGGTCTATATTTTAATGTAGACAGCAGACTGGAAATGCCAGCTGTCTGAAAGTACTTAACAGTATAAAACTTCAGAACTAGTCCCAAGACAGAATGGTTACTGGCCAGAGAGTAGGAAAAGTAATTGAAGGTGTTTAATAGGTGCATTTATCAAATAGCTCTGTGGTTTATCACATAGTTCTACAGTTTATCACAGGAATATCACTTGGAGGCATTCCTGGCTGCATGTAAAACACGCATGCTAGCCCTGGCTCTTTTTCCCCTTGCATATACTGTTTCATGGGAACAGCAAAATCTCTGTAAGTCCGAGATCAAAACTGAATGTTATTTCCAAACTACCAATGATACACAGAATGCTGTCATGGAAACCTTCCTTACAGAGCCCTCAGGATAATGGGCAACCATCCCACGCTATGCTGTGCAAGTATGAATCTGTCACCACACCAGACTATGTAGTCTATACATTGTAGTCACAATAAAAATATGGATTTTCCTTGCATGATACTGCTTTTTGTGAAGAAATGGTGCTCACTGATTTTCATGCCTGAATATCTGTCTATACATTGCAAAGCAATGTGGGATCAGATGGACTTTGTTTCCTTAAGAAAACCAGAATTTCCTCTTCCTTCTGAAACCCACATTAATAACAAAAGCTACTATGGTTTCAAGAACAGTTTTTAGCTTTCTTCTGACTTGGGATACAACTCCTACTTGATCATGTCCCATCAAAATCAACTTCAGTGCTGCTTACTGGTGGTTTTCTTTATCCTTCACAAAATCCTTGTGGTTATTAGTTCTATTTCCTGAAGTCCTTTATCTTTCTCCAGACCTTAAATAGAGACACTGGACCAAATATCCACACAATAAGCCAAGCAACAATTTCTTGTCTTTATCAAGTGCAAAATATGGGCAGATGAATCCATTGCAAAGATGTAACATGACAGTGATACTTAGATTGAGTGTGAGAGGCAGAAGTAACAGAAATAACAGAGAGTTTTTCTATTTATATGAAAGATGAGAAGAAGCTTTTCAATTACATAGCAAAAAGGTTTATTTTGTGTCAGATTCATTTTCAAGCCACTTGCCTCAGTGAAAATCCAAGTTCTTGAATGAGAGACTACAAAGCTGCTCAGCTAGATAAGCTATAAGAATGCAGGTATCAGCTTCCTTTGGACTTTGTATACTTAAGTGAAGAGGCATGTTTCACAGTATGGTTTTAGTTGCATCTTCAACTTCCAGGTCAAATAGAAAAGCTGAATCAAGAAAGCTGAATCAGGGCATTTGAAATTTATTACGAGGAGGAAAGAGAGCACTCCTGATTATTTTCTTGGTTTGGGTATAGATTGTTCCCAGTAGCTGATTCCTACAATATGCAAGAGAAATTCTGTCTCTGCCTTTCGGTGTAGTGCCAAAAGGACATCGATGAATAAACAGGTTGTGCTAACCAGAACATATGTGAAAAACAAACCACAAACCCCTCAAAATTTATTTGATTGAAATATAGTGATTCATATGCCTTAGGTATCATAAACGTGATAAAAGAAAAAAAATAGAAAATATATGCCCCTCTCTGCCCATACAGGCACTGGACTGTGTCTTCTGAAACAGTCACAGGAAATGCTACAAGTAATTATCACCTAAAAAATTGTTATGATTGTCCATTATTGTAGCTCTACCTCTACATAAAAAGTCAAGAGCGTGTCAAATAACTCTGTTGTCATAATGCATGTTTGTAATCAAATGTCATATAAATTATTGTTTGATGTAGGACTTTTCAAGGTCTTACTGCATAGTAAATAAAATTACAAGAAAACAATCAGATGGGCTACACAAAAACTACCATTATATAAGATCCTAGCACATATAAGGAGCTGCCAGAAATTATTTCTCTGTGAGCTGGGCTGCAAAGAATAAACAGTTAAGACTAGGAGATAATGGGCTTGGGAAATCTCACAGAAGTTAATGGGCTTGTAGCACTGTGTGCTATCAACTTTGCTCTCTGGCCTCTTACCAAAAAATTGTCGCAATGCCACAGGATGAACAGGGAGGGACGTGACATCTGTGCATTGTGAGGTTGTTGGGAACACAACACGGACTACTTTTCACTCTGCTTTTTGGGTCTGACAAAGCATTTGTGACTCCGCCTCTTCCAGATCTGCTTTGCAGGTGAGGGAATACTACTAAGCCTTATGCTGAATATGTTAGGGGATAACTTTCCCTCGTGTTTCTATACAACTTGGACTGAGTATATCTTGAGAAAAAGAAAACTCTTCATTTACTTTCAGGCTAGACAGACATTATCTGCCCTGTTCTTTCTCCATGCTGTGTTGCTTACTCACCAGCCAAACACATTTTCAATTACTCAGCTTGAAAGATTTCTATACACTGTCTGACCACTGACCCCAGTTATCAACTTCTGTTTTAGCTGCAACAAAATGAGATTAAAAGAAATTTGGAGCAAGTCGTATGAGTTTTCTCAGCCAGATTTTGGGAGGCTTTCCACATTGTACTAGAAAGAATACTCATCCTACCTGACGTGAAGCTGTACACGGGCTGTATTGGAAAAGAGATTCTCTTTCTCAGACGTTTTTCCCCTAAAAAATATCCCAGATAAGAGTTTCTGACTTTCTATTCAATATTGCTCAGAAGCTCAAAAGTTTTTTCAAAGAGGCCTTATGCCTTCTGCTGTCATTTCCTCCCTTTTAATAGGAAACTCTTTGTTCCTGCATCTGAACGTGAAGAAAAATACACTTCATTAAGCCTGTAATTGTTTAGAACTCAGAACTGTAGATTGATTAGCAAATACTCTACAATAGCACTTATAATGGAGAACTTTAAATAAATGGCTTTTAAACTATTCCTACAGTTTCTAGTGCTTTTTATACAGTCTAAACATGCTGTGTTTAGACACTATTCTCTGATTCTGCTGTGCTCCTGGAGGGAATGAATTGGAATATTCTGAATGCCTTATGTAACATATTTAGAGAACTTTTTTGTTTGTATCTTTGTTTGAATTTCTTAGACGGAATTAATTAATGGCAAAGTATAAAGGCCAACTTTGAAATCCTAGCTGACTTATACACTGGAGCTCAATTTGTATTCTACATCAAGGAAATGTTTGGATTTGAAAGAAGGACGCCATTATCAAAAAGGTTTCTGTAGATGGCTCTGCTCTTCAGAGCATCATCTCTTTGCCACAGAAGTGCTGCTTTAACATTTGGATAATTCAAAGGTATTGGCTTGTTAGTGGCCCCAATACCACTTACAGCAAGCCCAGAGCCAGGAGTCACAGCCTCACCTGTGTGTCGCT
>JANIJG010017858.1:0-19176 GCA_024611175.1 Megaceryle torquata | reverse complement strand
CTATGGAGATGTGGTGCTGAGGGACATGGCTTAGTGATGTCCTGGCAGTGCTGGGGTAATGGTTGGACTCGATGATCTTAAAGGACTCTTCCAACCTAAATGATTCTATGATTCTATGAAAGCACAGCAAGGGTGGCCAGCTCAACCTAGGTATGGGTCCCCAGCTCTCGCCTCCTGCTGCCTGACTGCCCAGCCACGTGGACTTACCACATCACTCTTGGTAGTGTAGACACGGTCAGCCAGGGACTCAATGGCAATCCACTTCACTGGCATCTTCACTATGCGGCCCTGTCGGTAATAATCACCACTGTAAATCTTCTTTGACAAACCAAAGTCTGCCACACACACTGTCATGTCGTCCCGTAACCTGACAGGCAGAAGAGGGGATGAGAAGATAGAAAAGTTTGACATGCTGAATTCTGAAGCAGGAGCCTGAGCTCTCAGAACCGAGGGAGGTTTTACTGAAGGAAGCCACGTTGTGCTGTAAAACCATAGGGCTTCCTCAGGTGCTCATCTACCCAGGACGATGCAGAGGAAACCAAACTCACATGCAGTTTCGAGCCGCCAAATCCCTGTGGAGAAAGTGCCGATTGCTCAGGTACTCCATCCCCAGGGCAATGTCAACCATGAACTTCACCAGTGTCTGCAGGGGCACGAACTGGGGAGGGAAAGCATGACTTAGACAGTGCAAGACCTTGAGGAATCACATTCCTATGTTGTCAAAAAAACAAAGGCAGATTTGTTCCCAAAAGAGTTCTGATCCCACCTTGCTCCTTGCAAATACAGGGCCCATGCTCATTACCTGGAGGGCCATCTCCAGCCGTGAGCGAAGCAGGAAGCTGTGCAGGTCACCATATTTCATGAACGGAAGAATCACCATGGGCCTGGGGACCTGCTGGGAGCTCAGCTCAATGCACACACCTGGAAAATGCAGACAGGTTGCACAAACCCATATGCGAAGGCACCACAGTCCCCCCACAGACATGCGTGCGGGACCTGAGCACATCCCACTTCAGCTCCCCAGCCCAGATCCCCCTGGAGAGCTGGGGGTGACAGCCCATACCTAGGAGCTTGATGACATTGGGATGGTCAAAGTCCTTCATGCACGCTGCTTCACTGAGGAACTCTTCTATCTCCCTTTGTGAGAAGTTATCCACTGGGAAGCAGAGAAAAAGGAGGAGGCTTAAAACCCAAGATCTTTAACACCCTAGATCACCACTGCCATCTCCCTTCACAATACAGCTCCTGCATGAGTCATGGAGAAGGGACCACCGAGATGTCGCTGCCACCCTGGGCTCTCTGATATGAGTGCCCCTTCCTGACCAGCACCAGGAGCTGTGGCAGAGAAGCCAACATCCCCACAAAATGGTGCCAGGATGTCGAGAGACCCCCCCCCTCCAAGACAGGCAGGCGGAACACCAGCACCCACTGGGACAAACCACATCAAGTTCTGTGAGGCCAGGGTGATGACTTACACTTCATGGTCTTCACAGCCACCTTCTGCGGGGTGCCTTCAGGCTGGCTGAGATGTCCCTCCATCACTGACCCAAACTCCCCTGCACCACAGGAAAGGAGCAAGCACTTTATCCACAGCCTGAAACACCACCTTTCAGGACACCACTCTGTCCTCTGAAATCTGCTATACTCCAGGACAAAGACGTCATCCCCAAAAGGCTATGGAATGAACCTACAACCTCCTTTCTACAACTCCCTGAAAGGAGATTGCAGGTGGGTTTGGTCTCTTCTCCCAAGGAAGAAGCAACAGGACAAGAGGAAATGGCCTCAAGTTGCACCAGGGGAGGTTTAGGTCAGACACAAAGAACAATTTCGCTCCCACAGGGTCTGCCAAGGCCTGTCCCAGGCTGCCCAGGGCAGTGGTGAAACCCTGGAGAGGTTTCAAAGCCATGGAGATGTGGTGCTGAGGGACATGGTTTAGTGGTACCCTGGCAGTGCTGGGGTAACAGTTGTACTCCATGATCTTAAAGGTCTCTTTAAACCAAAATGATTCTATGATTCTAACCCAAGGGTCCTGGCACTTGGTCATCTTGACCCACCATCTCCACCCACATCCCCTGGGCCTGGAGCTGAGGGATTATGTAGGTGACAGTGGCAGCCTCTGCCCTATATGTCCACCTGGAGCATTCCAGCCCCAGCACTCACCCTCTCCCAGGACCTTGCCCAGGCTGAGAGCATTTCTGTCCACAACAACATCCTGCAGCTTCTGCTGGAGCTCACTGCTGATGCCCAGGCTGCCCACTGCAAGAGAGGAAGAGGAGCTCAGGTCACCTCTGAACTGCTGCGATATCCCTGTCAGCCAGGATGCAAAGGGATCAAAAAGTATACTTACATGTCAGTTCAACAGCTCTCCGACAGTAGGACTTCTTGGCTGTGTAGTTCACTGCCAGCTCCAAGTCATTCCTGCTGAAAGCGTTCCTGGTGGGACAGAAACAGAACTTGCCTGAGCCCTGTGTGTCTGCTTCTCCTCCAGTGAGGGAACTGCCACTGCAGGGGTGGGCAACCACCCATCAGGATTGGCAGTCATGGAAGAAAAGCACATTGGCCCTCATTTTTTTAATTTCCCTCTGACAGAATCGGTCACTTACAACTTCCGAGCAGAAGCAGCCACTAGATAAACAAGGCTGGTGTGTCAGGGCGTGAGTCACAAAAGGGTTTGGGCAGGAACTGGTATACTCATTTCCTACTTGGAACGCAGTCTGTACCGGAAGGAATATGGTTCCCAGATCTACCACCTCCTAAAGAAATCTCTTCTCTTGCCTGGTGCCTGACTCCAGCCCATCAATGTTCTCTGGTAGCACTCGAAGCCACCAAGAACCTTTAGCCAAAAAAGACCCAAAGGAGCTCCACACCAGGGCCCTGAAGATGGACATGCTGGGTGATGCTGGGCAATGTCTCCAGTATGGGGCCATGCAGGGGTCCACCTCTGGGAAACAAAACCACAGCAGATGCTCAAGAGCTCCCAGGAAGCATCTCAAGGAATGAGTGAGAATGCTACATCAGTTAGGAAAGGGAACCTTACACATTACCGGTTTCCAAACTGAGATGGTGGTAAGGCCACAGGAGGTCAGAGTAGGTGTGATTCCTTCATCAGCTCAATTAACTCCCTTACTGAAACAATGCTGCTTTTCTCTAGGCCACGGGGCACAGTATATTATTCCTATAAATGCTGAGGCCACCCTCCCATAGCAAGTTGCACAAGTTTACTTCCCTTTAAAAATGGGAATAGTGAGCGAAAGGTGAACTGCTGGGCTAAGAAAGGGAGAGGAAGTACACTTACTGCAGTAAAAATACACGTATCCCTTCACCACAGGCATAAAAACCTTGCCATTTTGGGCAATAACATCAGTCCTGAAGACAAAAAAACTCATTCCCAAGTCCAGTGTGGGCTGCTGGCCACCTACCCTGCCTACCCGCGCCCCAGGCACCTGGGCCCTACCAGGCTCACGGCACCTCTGACAGCTGCTTACCCGTATTTCATTTCCACACATCTTTTCTGGATGACCACGGACAAGCAGAGGACCAGCCCAACGGCAACTGTCCCACAGATGAAGCCCAGGGCTACGACAAAGGAGTCAGCATTCCCGGAGGCTGGCGAAGAGGGGGCTGAGGTTATTAATCCTGAGAAAATATCCTGTTAATGGAGCTGTCAGAAGAGTCACCCTGCAGTACCCCAGGATGCAGGGACCATTTCCATGGGCTGAAACTATACCCATTAAAGCCCAAAGGGCTACACAGGAGAAGAGGGCATGAGGAGTGCAGCCTGCATATGGAAAGCAAGTCTATTCTGGCCACCAAAGCACATTGGAGGTCCCAGATTCTTGGCTGATAGCCTGGCTGATGGGTAAAGTGTCCAAATGAGGATGGAGGGACACCAAATGACCTTGCCCGAGCCCTGCACGCTTTCCATCTTCCTCCCCTGCACCCAGACCTTATCACAGCCAGGGCATCTCCTTACCACGGCCAGGGATGAAGACCTCCACCGGACTGCTGAAAGGACCCACTCCCCCCTTGGTGACGGCAGCCACACGGACAGAGCAGGTGGCGTTTGTAGCCACCACGGGCAGCACAGCCACGCTGGTGTTCTGCCAGACTTCAGCTGAGATGTTCTGCTGGAGAAAGGAAGGGGAAAAAAATCCAGGCTGGAGGACAAAGCATGAGGCAAACCTGGAGATTTATTGAGAATTGTCCACTCATCAAACGCCTGCCTTGCTTTGCTTTCAGAAGCCCAGACGAAATGCAGCAAGAGGGAATTATGGAGAATAATACCCTGCCTGCAAGAGCCAGATGGGATCTGCAAAGGGGCTGAGCAGCGTTTCCCATCCAAACCTCGTGCCACTGCTGCTCTCCACTTGTCAAAAGCAGTGGGACCAGCATCCTGAGCCAGAAACAAGGCAGAAAAGTGAGCTTGCAAGGAAAGGGGTGCATTTTGGGTGCTGGTGTTAATGTGGATTTTGTCCCACCAGCCTTCAATTCAGTCAGCTTGGCCAGAAGAGGCTTGCAGCCCTCTTCACTGACGGTCACAGATGCCCACAGCTTGTGCCAGGCAGCCCCATGAGCCTCGGCAGCTGCAGTGCTTTGGCGCTTGCTGAAGAGGATCTATCTCTGCTTTCAGTCACAGCGCTCACAGCTCGATCGTTCAAGTGCCCTGCCACAGAAAGTAGATCTTAGGGCAGATATTTTCTGACTGTGGTTTTTGTGTTGAGCTAATAATATTTCAAGATTTAAGGGTGTGTTTCCTCATCTGGTAGCACAGCAGCGTGCTCTGTCCATGGCACAGACCTTTTTCCTTGGTCAAAACACAAGTCTTTCCCTGCAAATTCCTTGTTGTTTCCTGGTCTTCAGCTGCGAAAGTGCCTGCTGCTGCTCTCCACTGACCTCCAGCTGCAAAAGAGCTGCCCAGTGGTATCCAAAACATGGCCAGCAAAGTCTGGCTCCTTACCCCAGCTGGACATCAAGCAGCCAGGCAAAAGCAGCCACCAAGGGGGGGTGGTGGGTAAAGAGGAGGAAATTTGAGTTGCTCAGAGGGAAACAGTTTCTGTTTGCAGACATAAAAAAGTCACAGAACTGGATGAGAAACACACTGTGGTGTGTCTGTGCCACCAGGCAGCAGTGTGGGCCAGTACCCACTGCTGCCTCCACTCCCTCCTGCCTTGTGTTCATGGCTTCCTTCAGCAGAATCGCACACAGGAGCCTTTCCCTACCGAAAAACACACCGGGATCCTTTCATGTAGCCAACAGCTCTGCAGAGTCATCTGAGGACAAGGCCTGGCTGATAGAGAGTGTGGAGAGCACAAGCGTGCTGGCAAAGCAGTTGGCCACTCTGGCAGGACAGAACTGCCAAAGTTCATCGGGTTTTCTTGTGAGTCTTGCGGTAGTTGAGGAATTTCTACACGTCCCAGCTCTAGCAGCCTTGTCTTAAACAAGAACTGCTGGTTTAAGAATAAAATAAATTATATTTTTTTAAGTTTTAAAATGAGTTTTGAAGCTGGCTGTGGAGAAGAAGAGGCCTGCAGGTGTCCCTGCTGACACACAAATACAGAATCCTACCACCTTTACCATGCTGGGGTGAAAAGAGCCATAAACCGATAGGTATTTTGGGGCATTTCATATTTAGCCCATCCAGGGCCAAAACTCAGAGACTATGTCTGAGAAACCAGAGCTCCACTCAAGAGCAAGCCCGTTGCTCTTGTGCTTCAGACTGTCTGTCCATCGTCTCAGGAGATCTTTGGGGGCACGTGGGAGAACTGGGAGCCTCACAAGCCCACGGCACTCTGCTTTTCAGCACAGGTTACGGCACAGGCTCGAGTCTCTTAATTCTGCGACAGCCCTCGGGAAAAGCTGTGCTGGGTCCTGCCCTCAGCTGGCTCTGAAACATGTTTTTGCCTTCCATAAAACCTGGAGGCCAATGCAGCAAATCATCAACAAACTCTCGGGTTCCTTTGGTCTGTAGAGAGCCAGGCTCCCTCCCACAGTTACCTCCCACCTGCACTCATGACCCACTGGAGGGGGTTTTTTTGCCTCCTGAAGGCCAGTGTTAATGAGAACACTTATTGACCAGGAAACCAAGCAGAAATTTCACCCTGTAAGCTCTTGACTGGGGAAATGTATAGAAAACAACAACAACAACAACAATACAGTCTCCCAGGGCTTAAAGGTTGGGTCCTGTTTTTTTGCTTTCTGCTTGAGTGATGACAAGCATGTCAGCATTTTTTTTTCCACGTTAGTCACAAGACCATAATACTGTTTCCCTAAGTTCATTCAGTCTGGATCTACACATGCTCCTTTTTCAGAGGCACAAAAAGGAGAACAGAAAATGCAGCACCCTACAAAAAGTAGGGTGTGAGTCACTTTTTCCACACTGTGTTCAGGCCATCAGTGTCTCTCTGTGCTTTCAGCCCAGGACAGAGGAAGACCAAACCACAGTGCAGAGGCAACAGCTGGACACATCTGCACAGTTAGCCCGAGGCTCCCCAACCATCGGCAGAGCGGGATAGGATGGGATAGGATGAGCCAGGACCGCCCAAGAAGCCAGGCCAGCCTCACTTTAGAGAATTCCTGAAGGCTGCTTCCCAAATCCTGGGAAAGGCAAGCAAGCTTGTGCCAGGTGACTTCATCCGGCCCCAAAACATTCCTTGAGCTATCCCATTGGAGGAAGGAACAATTCAAAACCCAGGGAATGACTTCTCACAAACACGTCATGATTGACTACATGGCTCAAAGTGCCAAGAGATGCTGCCAAACCTTGACTGCCACTCCAAAGGCCATGCCAAAGACTGTCAGCATCAGGAAGAGCATCTCACTCCTAGTTTAGAGCCACAATAACAAACCTCTTGCCTCCTTCAGGCACAAGTGCTTTGTCTCAGTATAGACTTAGTAGACTTAGGGCATTAAAGGAGTTGCATAAACATGTGCAAGAGACCATTTTTATCAAAGCAGCACAGGTGAAAGCACAAGAAGGCAGACAAATAAGCACAAGAAAGAATATATGGAACACCAAGACCAAAGTGGACATCCCTGATCAACACCAGCCAGTATTTTTTCTGTGCTTGAGCCATTCTTCCCCATTTCCCTAGTGACTTACCAGCCCCTTGGAGTTCTGCCACCTGTACCAGATATGATAGCCCTGCAGTTCCCCGTGGATCCTCCCCAAGGGGGGCTTCACCCATTGGATCTCCACAGAGGAGCTAGACTCATTGAATGACACCGTGACATTCAGTGGCGGGGTGGTGGGAGCTGCGGGAAACAAAGGGAAAGAAGGTGAGGGGAACCAGCTGGATGGGTGTTGGGATGTGGTTGACTGGTGGAAAATGAGCTGTAGCTCGACCAGAAAGCACATGGTATTTCCTACAGCCTTTAATATTTTCAGAAGGTCACTGTTCATGGGTAAATTTCCTTTCCCAAATCAACAGAGTGGAGATGTCCCACCCCATAAGCAAGCATGCCTCTGGAGCAGCGTCTCATCCAGACAGTCCTGCACAAAGCACAGCTGTGCAAACGAGGCAGGAAAACCCTTCTCAGTCTTCCCTACTAATTTCCTACCTCCCTCTGTGGTGCTGGCAGTTATCCAGGGGCTAAATGCCGACCATCCCACTTCATTCCTGCAGGAAACGCGGATGTTATAGTCCTCCATGGGCTCCAGCTGATGAATGGGATACACATGGGGAGGCACCAAGGTGTCAAAGAGCAGAAGTGAAACATTGCTTCGTGGAACAGCTTCCTTGACCTTAAGTGAAAAATCAGGTCCACAAACAGGCATTAGTCAGCAGCAACCTGCAGAGTGAGATGCACAGCAGAAATTTTACATCTGTAAACAAGATCTGGAGCCCCGCCTCACATCCGAACACCAGCAGGACCTTGCTCCTGCACATTGGCTTGGCTCTGCTGGGCACTGATCCTGATGTCAGACCCTTCACAAGGCCCAGGGTGAGGGCTCCGATGCACATAGAGGAGAAAGAGTTACAGTGGAGACACAGCGGAGATGTGTGAAATCGCCATCACTGCGGAGTGGAGGAGGGAGGGATGATTTGCTGTTTTCTGTGGCATGCAACAAAAGGAGCATCCAACAAAATTACCAGGCAGCAAGTCCCAGACAAAGCAAAGACCTTTGGTGCACCACATCATTGGATGGCAGGACTTATAGCCATCAGATCAGTCCAGGACTAATCACAGATCTCATCAGACTCCATCATTTCATTTAGCAGCACAGATTAATTCAATATATTAAAAATAAGTCACTCTTTTTTACACATAGAAAAATTACTCTGTTCCCCAAGGGCTGGCTTTTGACTGCCCACGTAGATGCCCACACACGATTTTGGGGTGGCAGGAGAGATACCCTTCTGCTTGAGGAACAATCATACCCTCTGGGTAGCCCAGTGTGCTCAAGACAATCTCAGCATTGACACCAGCAAAAATCAAGCTGAGAAGGTCCCCCGGTCATCAGTAGATCCTTTGGGGCAGGTGAGAATGTGAAAGCCCCTTCTGAAAGCACCACCAGGACCAGCAGTTTTCATGAGCATTGAGCCCAGCTCAGCTATTTCCATCCTCAACTTGCCTTCTGGAGTAAATCCATCAAATTAATGTGTTTGGTCTTTTTAAATAAGGCTTTTTGCAAACTTAAACCACTTTGAATTTGGCAGGTGTAACAGCAACAGCTTCCCTTTTAAATGCCAGCATGCTCAGAAATTAGTTCCTTGGTCAGTGGGCTACGTGACCCAAGTGAGGGGACTATCAAAGGGGACAGGAGCGAAAAGGCTTAGTCAGAGCTGTGTTTTTGCCAGAAGCCATGTCTTGTTTTCCAGCTTGAAAGGCTATTTCCTAATGACAGACCATGAACGTTAAGTCATAGGAAATTCCTTGGCTCTCCACCCCGCCTCCCAAGCTCCAGCTGGAAGGCAGCAGCGGATGTGGCGCTAATATTAGCTCTGGTACCTTTCCTCCCTGTAAGTCCTTTCACTTTTACCTGGCTTCAAACATCGCCTCTCTCTATATGTTACCTCAGTCAGAGGATGGGTTAGTCAGTATAATAACCATATTCATGAGAAGCCAAGAAATGGGCTTGAACTGGGACACTCAGCAATGTCACCACAAGCTCCCCAGCCACCCGCAGCACAGGGCACCAGCTACCCCTTTCAAAGCTGCTGGGAAGGTCCAACTCCCTTTGCCCAAACCAATATCCTGGTTAAATCCATGTGGTTCATGCCAACCGACACTGATTTCCACCCACCTTGGATCATCAGTGTGAGGGGCACAGTGGGTTATGGATGCTCACCTGGACACTGCAGCTGTTCAAGGCAGAGAATGCGTCGAAGCCTGGCACCCAGGATATCACAATAGTGTGTGCTGTCCGGTTGAGGACGTGCACGCTGGTGGGTGCGGATGGTGTTCCTGCAGACAAAAGCCAAGGGCAGTCAGCTGGAGGTCTGAGAACAAACCAATGTGGCACATCAGACAGCTCCCAGGGTTCAAACCAACTGTGCGTGAACCCCCAGGTAAACCCTGGCTACAGACACAGTATCAGTGGACAGGAAAGCAGAAAAACCAGTAATTTTCAGGACTGTTTTGACCATGTTCTGTATTTGTGAGCTCTCTGAGCTGCTTGGAAGCAATGACGTATTTTGGGGAACACCTTCCTTGTGTTGCCAGAGTGGCTCCTGTCAGGAATGTCAGGAATTTCCACCATTTCCTATGGAAAAACAAGAGCACTGCCCCAGTTGTGAAGGAAGGAAAAGAGTGATGCAGCGCTTCCAAAACCTGCTCTGGGGCTGACAGTTCTACACTCAAATCCGCTTTCTGGTGCTTCCTCCCATAGCAGTGATACTAGGATGACAGAACCTCACTGTCTGACTGTGCTACTATGTACACAGTGCTTGATTTTAAACATAGGTTTAAAATGGGGAAAATATAGGAGTCCTAAAAACATCTCCTTAATGATGGAACAAGAGGAAATGGCCTCAAGATTCACCAGGGGAGGTTTAGGTTGGACCTGAGGAACAATTTAATCCTCACAAGGGCTGCCAAGGCCTGTCCCAGGCTGCCCAGGGCAGTGGTGGAGTCCCCATCCCTGGAGGGGTTTCAAAGCCATGGAGATGTGGTGCTGAGGGACATGGTTTAGTGGTGACCTGGCAGTGCTGGGTTAGCAGTTGTACTCCATGATCTTAAGGGTCTTTTCCAACCAAAATTATTATTATTCCTTCAGCTTGTGTAGTATTGGTGTTGGGAAGGGTAGAGACCAGGACAGCTCCAGCTTGAATATATGTGGTCAAAAAATGAAGAAAGCATCATGTTGTCACTTACCTTTCACATTGATTTGTGCTGGGTTGGATGCGGTGAGCCCTTTACTGTTGTGAGCCTCGCAGCTAAACAGCGTTGTTTCATCAAGACCTGCAGGGAGAAAAACAAGGACCTGTTCACCAGATCTGCCCAAAACACCCCAGTCACACCAGTTCTCCACCTGCTACTCCCAGAAAACCCTTGAGGCTTCCTTTTGTTGCTTTAGATTTCCAGCAACACAATAGGCCCTTTATTTCACGCTCATCACTTCCCTCCATGGCATTTCTGCACTGACTGCCCGGGGGTGACCCCTTCTATCCAGCTCACCCATCTTCCATGCCATGACCACGAGTGTGCTGCCAGTGTGAGACACGGCACAGTGGGCGGGCCGGAATGTACGTTTCTACTGCACCGTTGCACAACCTCCTGAGTAAGCATTTGTTTGGCATTCAAAAAGGGAAAGGCAGAAAGCAGAAGAGCCCACCACCACAGCTGGGGTCAAATGACTTATTGCTGTTTGAAGATTGCTCAAATCTCCCAGCTGATAATGGAGAACAACTGGTTTGGGGGGCTGCTGGAAATACCCGAATGCAGACAGCTTCTAGTTTCCCCTGGGGTGTTGGCATAGAATCATAGAATCGTTTTCATTGGAAGAGACCTTTAAGTTGAGTCCAACTGTTAACCCAGCACTGCCAGGGCAACACTAAACCATGTTCCTCAGCACCACATCTCCATGGCTTTGAAACCCCTCCAGGGACAAGGACTCCACCACTGCCCTGGGCAGCCTGGGACAGGCTCTAACAGCCCTTGCAGGGAAGAAATTGTTCCTTGGGTCCAACGTAAATCTCCCCTGGCACAATTTGAGGATGGTTGCTCTTGCCTTGTCTCTTGTTCCTTGGGAGAAGAGACAGACCCCACCTGCCTCCACCTGTCAGGGAGTTATTGAGAGTGAGAAGGTCTCCTCTGAGCCTCCTTTTTCTCCAGGCTGAACAACCCCAGGTCCCTCAGCTGCTCCTCATGAGACTTGTGCTCTAGACCCTTCCTCAGCTAAGTTGCCCTTTCCTGGACATGCTCCAGCCCCTCAATGTCCTTCTGGGAGTGAGGGGCCCAAAACTGAACTCATGATTCGAGAGGCGGCCTCTCCCATGCCCAGTCCAGGGGAACAATCCCTGCCCTCGTCCTGCTGGCCACAGCAGTGCTGACACAAGTCAGGATGCTGGTGGCCTTCTTGACCACCTGGGCACAGGCTGGCTCATCTTCAGCCAGTTGTCAACCAACACCCCTAGGTCCTTCTCCACCAACCACTTCCCGGCCGCTCCACCCCAAGCCTGGAGCTTGGCCTGTGTGAGATGATCCCAGGCAGCAACGTTGCTCAGGATTTTCATCTTGTGCAGAGGATTTTTCTTAAGGCGCAGGGCTGTCCCCCCGGGCATGTTGCTTGCTGCCACAGCACAGAAGGGGCTTCACCACAATGTGCTGGAAAACGATGAGTGTTTGCTTGCACCAGCAGCAGTGCATCCCAGTGCAACAGGGAGCCCGGGCCAGGAGGATTCTGTTCAAATGACCCAGTCTAGCATGTGCCAGCTGGATGCAAGAATAGCCAAGAGGAATGAATCACTTCTTACAGCTTTCACTGCCTTTTAAAGACTGCCTTTGGACGCCAAGACAATTCACTTATAGTCTCGCTGCTAATTAACTAGTGTCCTTCACCTCATGAACAAATCAACTTTTTTGCCTTTGCAGCAAAACCACACTGGGTTTTATGTTACATGAAGGACTTTTCTCCCTGTGCTCCACCAGGCTGGCCTAGAGACATGCTGCAGGGGCCCACCTAAAGTCTTGCAGAGACATTAAGAGGGGTACACCACTAAAGAAGCCCATAAGAGCAGCAGTGTACCTGTTGGCATTACCACAGGCTAGGAGAAAAAACTACTTCTTGCTTGGGAAAGAGCAGTTTGAGTACCCTGTCTCTTCCCTCCCTAGTAGTCACACAGAGGTGTCCCAGATGGCCCTAGCAAGGACACTGCCGGCCTCACCTGGCACAGTCAGGACTGACAGGGAGATGCGGGGCTTCTCATTGAGTCGGATGTTGTTGCGAAACCAGTAGATCTCCACGGGCTCTGGTGGGCCCACGGCTTGGCATGTGAGGTTGAAGGGACTGTTCTTGGTGACATTCAGCTTCTCAGGCTGACGAATGAAGTGTGGGAGCCCTTCACGGACACAAGCAGAGAAGCAAGAGATTCAGAGACCTCAGCAATGCAGCCCTATCAACAACCCCAAACCGTCCTGCCAGGGGCTGTGCCTAGCTCTGACAACAAGCCCCTTCCCAGGAAGGACTCCCTGTTCCTGGAGGACAGCTCCCAGCTCATGGTCCCGGGGGCTGTCACTCAGCCAGGGCATAATGCTCCACACCTCTGGTATGTCTACCCTGGCCCTCCTCCAGCTCACCTTCCAGATGCACCAAGATGGGATCCGATACCACCTCTGTGCCAGAGACATTGAGTTTGCAGATGTAGGAGCCATTATCGGAGCGCTGGGCGGCAAGAATGCTGCCAGAGAGAATGGAGACCATGTCAGGGCTTGGACAGGAAGACCAGCCCTGCACACAGCTCCCACAGGAGGACATGACCACACTGACAGCCTGGAGAAGGGTTTCAACCAGTACCAACCACCCCACAGTGCACACCAAGCAGAAGCTGAGCTTGTAATGCCAGCCTTTGGGGACGAGGGAGCCCCTTCCCATCCTAGTCCCAGGCCAAAGCCCCTGTAAGATGCCCAGACTACTCCTGGCTCTCCCCAGGAGCCAACATGGAGGGCATCCCTCCAGGTTACCTGAAGGTGGATGTCATCACCACCTCATCCTCATCGCGGATCTCAAAGTGGCTGGTGGCAATGTGGTCTGGCATGTGCAGCTCCCTCCCATCCTTCCACAAGGAAATGCTCGGTGCATCCAGCCTGAGCAGTTGCTGAGGCACTTTGATGGAGCAATTAAAGGTGACATCCCTATGTTCATTAATCACAATGTGTCGCACCGTGGGGTTAAACTTGATCCATCCTAGAGAGCTGGCTGTGGGCTCTTCCCAGGGCTGCTCTGTGCTCTGGTGAGGCCAGTGACCAACAGCTGCCACACTTTGCTCAGAGTGGTGGGACTCTGCCAACAGGTATGGCCTTAGACCTTGGTTTTGGTCAGCATCATCTGCAAGAGAAGACCTTGGGTTTGTCACCACCAAGCAGTAAGTGCCCCCCCTCTAAAACCCTGCAAAGCCCCACCATTCCCATTAATAATAGAAAGCACTTAATTCACAGATGCTCCAAAAATTCATAATCTCTGACACCTCTCATAAGATCCCCAAGGAGGAAATATGGATCCGGAGGCTGTCCCAAGACTGACTATGGACCAGCAGCACCTCCAAAAAAACCCTTTTTAAAACAAATAGGAGCAGCCCAGGTTAAAGAAAGTGCTCAGCCACTTCTCTTTTGGCAGGAGCTATTTCTGCTGCATCACACCCATGAGACTGGAATATAAAAGGATCCCTGAGCAGGAGGAATTTGGGACTTAACTGCAGTAAACCCCTTTCGGGGCCTCACCTCAAGCATTTTCAGCTGGGGCAGAGAAAGAGTCCCCAGCATGGATTTCTCTGATCTAAAGGAATATCCCACAAGTAGATGCTTTTACTAGACCGTTTCTGAGCTTCCTGAGGCTTTCAGAGGCAAACAGAAATCCCAAGCAGAGTGACTGCTTTCAGCAAGCAAAGGCATTGTGCCAGAGAGGAATCTCAACTGCATTTCTTTGCCTCTTCCAAAAAAAAACCCACTCAAACTATTCATGATTTTAAAGAGAATGCCACGGGTATAAAGCACAACCGTTGTATTTCTGAGTTTGTTTTGAGGCACATCTTGGTCCCCAAACATCAAACAACAAGTTTTTTAAAGCTACGTCATTACTGTTGTGAGTAACGAGGCCTGAGCCTAGTGTGCCTTCCCGAGAGCCAAGAAACACTACCTCATTTTGAGGCTGGATATATCTCTTTTCTAAATTGCTCACTATTTTTAACCCTCGAGCACTGCTACTTCTACTGAAGAAGGGCTTTTAAGTTCTGCCCGGTCTGGTGGCGCAGAGGAAAGCTCGAGGTTTTTGCTGGCTCTCACAAAAAAACAATGGGTTTCCCTTTCAGACAAAAAAAAAAAAAAAAAGACTTTGAACTTTTCCAACCTGCTTCCTAAGCTGTGCCACCCCTATACAAACAAAAGCCATGTGACTGCTGCAAAACTATTTACTTGCCATCTGGGTTACCAGCTCTCAAACAGCTCCAGAAAAAGATCTGTCAAACTCAAACAAGCAAGCGACCCCAAATCCCCTTCCTGCTCTTCCTGGAGTGGGAGCCACTCACTGCCCACCACAATCTAACCTCAAACAGCTGCTTTTATGCTCTGTTTCACAGCTTTCCAGCTCCCCCAGCAGGGACCTCTGGCTCGGGAGGACAGGGACGCTTGCGTCAGTCCCTGCCCTTGGGATCATCCCTTTGGGATGATTTCTGCTCCCCCAGGCTGCCTCAGATTTAAAAGCGAAGAGGATCTTTGCCTCATTTTCTAGCCTGGTTAAGTGGGAAGAGGTGTTTGCTGGCCCAGGAATGAAATACTTTCCTCTCTGACTCATGTGACACCAGGAATTTCTCACATCCAGCGCTGCCTACAGGTACCACTGCCACCCCCAGATCTTCATGGCACCTTCGAAGGGTTTGCCCTATGTAGCAGGACACCCCTGACCTGCGCCCGGAGCCACACACTCAGGCTGGCTCCAGAAGCCCATGGCAGAGCCAAGGAGTGGAAAGCCTGTATGGGTGCCTGCCATGCTGGAGCAGCTCCCCTTGCTTGCTGCAGCTTGGTCCCAGGGAAGAGCTGGCGTGGAAATAAAGCCAAAGTTCAGTGGCTGCTCTCTTGAAACACCTGGGTTGGCAGCAAAACTGAAGGAAGGCAGCAGAAAACAGCTCTGCAAAAATGCTCCTGACATCCCTGCATGTCTCATTATGGAAAGCAATTCACCTGCCAACACCAGCTTTCTTCCCGGGCACTGGCTGAGGGTGTCTTCTCACCGGCACAGGAAAGGCGGAAGGAAGACCCCCCCAGAGCCCATACCGGCAGGTTTGCCACCTCCCCATCCCCTCGGAGCTCTTCCTAGGACGACACCTGACTTCCAAAGAGACTCTCAGGGTTCAAACAGTCTAAACCAGTGCAGGAGTCCTGGTGAAAGCCGGTGAGTTCCCCTCGCTGCAGACTCCCGCCGTTACAGAGTCAACACTTTTAACTCCACCCTGCCCAAAGCAAACACTCGCATTCCTTCCTAAACTCCGTCTGCACACCGACTGCGACATCCCCCAGCACGGACCACAGACGCCCAGCAGACCCCAGCCCACGATCAAATGTCGAGTGACCCTGATGATGGCACATTTCAGGTCCAAAGCCTATTTTTGCCCCTGTTTGTTGGTCACTGAGCACGTGGAGCTGACAAGGCAGCAGAGTAACAGCAGCAGCCCAAAGTGCATCCCTGTGCCACAAGATGCAGTGTTTCCTGGGGAATTGCCCCAGCACCAGTATGCTAATGGGACCAATCCCAGTCCCACCAAGCTGTCACAGCTTTTGGTCCCTGCTCATCGCGGTGTCCTCAGCGAACAGAGGCTCATCACAGAAACAGAGAAGCACAGAATCATGTAGGCTGGAAGAGACCTTGATGATCATCCAGTCCGATGGTTACCCCAGTGCTGCCAGGTCACCACTAAACCACATCTCCATGGCTTTGAAACCCCTCCAGGGATGGGAACTCCACCACTGCACTGGGCAGCCTGGGACAGGCCTTGACAACCCTGGAGGGTAAGAAATTATTCCTCAGGTCCAACCTAAACCTCCCCTGGTGCAACTTGAGGACGGCTCCTCTTGTCCTATTTGATTGTTCCTTGGAGAAGAGACCGATCCCACCTGTCTCCAACCTCCTTTCAGCAGATCAGCAAAGTGCTGGGACACGCAGCAGAGGCAAAGCTGCACACCAAGACAGCAAACCCACTTTTTCTGGGGCTAGCACATCTGAGGTATGCCAATGCCAGAAACCCGCGGTGAAGTCACTCCTGAGCTCCCCCCAACCCCGGACTAAAGCTCTGCTGAGGTCTGCAGGCCCAGGGACCAGGAGCAGGGTGCAGGGGCCACTGAGGTGCCCATGCAAGACCCTACTCCCGCTGAACCGAAGCAGCATCCGCAGGTAACATGAACAAACAGCCCTCCCTGGACCCCTCTACCGGCACCCGAGCAGTTCCACCACCCCCGAGCCATCCCGGTCACCCCCACCCCGGGACCATCCAGAACTTACCGGTGCCTCCGCGGGACGGGCACAGGGTCGCCAGCAGCGCCCAGAATAGCGCCCATCGCCCGCCGCCCATCGCCCCGCCACCGGCCCCGCCACCGGCCCCGCTCCGCTCCGCTCCCCTCGGCCCCGCCCCGGCCCGCCCCGGCCCGCCTCCCGGGGGCGGGAAACGGGCAGCACCGGCCGCAGAAGGACTGCGGGTCGGTGTCACACAGTCCACCGTCGCCGGCCCGGGAGGGCGCGACGAGCCCCAAGGGAGTGCTGGGTGCAGTCCTCGGTGCTGAGGAGAAGAGCTGGTCCCTCAGCTGTCCACGAGTGGACAAAATTGCCCCAGCACTGCCAGGTCACCACTAAACCGTGTCCCTTAGCACCACATCTCCACAGCTCTGAAACCCCTGCAGGGATGTCGACTCCACCACTGCCCTGGGCAGCCTGGGCCAGGCCTTGGCAGCTCTTGCAGGGAAGAAATTGTTCCTCAGGTCCAAAAGGTGTTGAGGGTGGTATTTGCATGTTCTGAGGACCAAGACTTCTTCCCTCCCAGCCTCCCCTTCTTTCTGAGCCCTCCAGAGAGAAGGTGGGGACATGGCCTCTGCCTGAGGAAGCAAGTATGGGACCCCGCGTTGCAGGCTTGGAAGCGCACAGTGGACTGAAAGCACTGTTCCTTCTTGTTTGCTTGGACCAGAGGAGCAGGACAAGAGGGTACAGAGACAAAACCAAGCCATAGTGAGAAAAGGAGGCAGACCCAAGTGAAAACAACATGGAACACATCTGTTTGTTGTGAAACTGAGCATGCCTCCTGATGGCAGAAGAAGGAAACAAAGGAGTTTCTGGGTATTCAGAACTTGACCCAAATGCTGGCCACACTGGAAGAGGTTTGAGACCAAGCTGGCCCAAGGCCATCAGCATTTCCCCCACCACATATGAGAAGGGACTGGGATTTGGGGAACCAGCAGCCAGAATGTATGGGACTCAGGGTATTTCTCTGCTCCAACCTTTCCACTCCCTGCCCAGAAAAGTCTCTGCAACTACAACCCAAGTGTAATGTCTGCTGTAGTCTTCCCAAAGCTTTGAAGTTAGGGAATGAGATGTCAGTTTTGTTCAATTATCACATCAGCACGTCATGGAAACAGAGATGTGGCAAGAAGACAGCTCTGTGTTGACACTGCTTATTTATAACAAGAGCTGGGAAGGCTGTTAGAAAGAAAAGACCCATACAAAATCCTCTCTGAAATCTTTCCCAGCTGGGACGAAAAAGCGCCTTAAGTTCACTGGGAAAAAAAAAAAAAAAAAAGAACAAATTGCTCCCAGACTTCTCTGACTTGCAAAGCTGCTTATTTGCTGCATATTCTTGGGCCTCAGCAACAGGGATTGAATTTCTGTCCCCCTTGCCACCCCTCTCGCTCCGGAGCAGCCTCTCCCATCTTGAAATGATCAGCAGTGAAGGGCGGGCACTTGTCGCCTGAGGTCCAGCTTAAACGAGAGAGGAAAAATAGATTAAAGCTGCTGCAAGAAGACTAAGAATCTTCTGCTTGATGTGAGGAAGAGGCTGGTGAGTGGAGAAGAAGCAGGGAGAGGAGACACTCTCAGGCGAGTATTGTGATGGGAGCTAAACCAGCAGTGCTCGCTGCTTTCCAGGTGCTGCAACGCAGCACAGATCACGTGAGTGCATTCAGAGTCCAGAGATGTCTTTATCTGCGATCATTTTTATCACCACAACCTTCTCCTGCCTGGGTGAGATACCGATACATCCAGCAGCTCCATGGGTACTGTCGGCTTTCTCTCTTCGAGCATTGTACATGCTCTCAGAGACCCCTTGGAACATTCAGCGAGAGACTGAATTTGACCCTTTACGTTTTTTTTTCCAGTTTCATTTCAGGGCATTGACACCATTTCTTCAGAAGACTATTTGAAGACTTCAGAGGCAACATCACATTTGTGAAATGGGCCCATTTAGCAGAAGTGGTCCTTGGCAATCAGGCTTTCCACAGTTATGTGCTGAGATCCTCCCTGCCTTTGCTTTTTCTGTGTTCTTATTCTCACTTTGCTAAATCTCTTCTCCCTGTGATTTCTGCTTCCTCTTTGGGTCTATTTTTATATTTTTTTTCAGGGCCTCCTTTTCTTTTAAATACCAAACTCTTTTGGCAGCACATATTTAGCTGAAGGCAGACAGCCCCTTTATGTCAAATATTATATCCCAGTCACAGGATTCAGCTCACAGTTTGCAGTTTGCTGGCTTTCCCCCGTGGGTTTCTTTTCCTTTCTGAGAAACTGGGAGTGCTCATGGTCCTGACTTGAACCAGGGATTCCCTAAACCACACACTGGAACCACAATTTCAAATATGTTTTCAATTCTTCACCACCTTCTGCCTCCTCCTTTGATTTCTCATGTGAAACTAATATCTTGGGGGGGGGGGGGGAAATAAATAAATAAATAAATAAATAATCATTGTTTGAATGAATGCCCCTCCCATCCCCCATCAACATACTTCCTACTTTTTTTTTTTTTTTGTTTTTATCACCAGACAAGTTTTTTT
>JANIJG010017857.1:19604-46948 GCA_024611175.1 Megaceryle torquata | reverse complement strand
GGCAGGATCCCCCCCTCCCCTGCTGCCCATGCTGCTGGGGGTGCAGCCCAGGGTGCCAGTGGCTGCTGTGCTGCCAGTGCATGGGGCCAGCTCAGCTCCAGCTTTTTATCCAGAAGCACCCCAAGGTCCTTCTCTGCAGGGCTGCTCTCAGTACACGCAGTGCCCAGCCTGGACTCCTACTGGGGACTGCCCTGGTGTTTGACTTGAAAAGATCTTTCCACTATGAGGCACCATCTGGAGTCCTGTTGCCAGAGTTTCTGTAGGTGTATGGCACATGAAAATCCTTAGGGGAGACCTGAAGGAGGATCTTGGGACAGCTTTGCAGGTTCTACCTCAGCATTTTATATGGGACCTCTCTGCAAAACCATATGTCAGAGATGCCACTTCCAGCCACCCTGCTTTTAACAGTGAATGGAAAAAAACCCGAAATCTTTCTGCTAACACCTAACGTCCAGTTTCACTACTGAAGCAACCTAAAAAAAAGAGGTTGGAAAGAAAAGTCCAGTTCCTTATCCCTGTAAGCTCACTAGGTTTTGTGAGTTACTGAGGGTCTGTGCACTGCGTACGGGGACAAAGGTGCAAGTATTTTCATACACCACTATAACTGTCTCAGGCTTTGGCAAATATTAGTTATAGAAAATTGTGAAAAGAGGTGTTAAAATCTAAAGGTCTAGTAATTTTTATTTTCATTCATGTGTGTAGATGTGTATACTCTTGTGGGTGTGTATAAAAAGGTATGAAATTTATTTTCTTCGGAAATTGTAAGAGACATCCAGTATGTTTCCCAGTAAATACAAAGTTTGCATCCTGTATGCCAAGACCCTTGTTTTGGAGTTAATCTCTCATGGACAGACCCTACTGACTTTGGAAAATTCCTCAGAGAAGAGTCTTTGGTAGAAGAACCAGATAAAGATGAGTAGCAGGGATTCATAGGGTTCAGATATACAGGCTAAAGGAAGAAGCACACTGAAAGCAAAGATGAAATCAAATCATTTGGGGTTAGAGGTCTGGAAATCGAGCCTGTCTTTTACTCCTTTTTCTTTTCTCAGATGCGAGGGACATTATTAAGTTGCTGAAGATGAGTTACCTGAGGAAGTACCTCAGATCCCTACTTTCTCTTACACTGCTTCTATATGTAGCTATGTATATTTTATATGGCTTATTTAAAACTTGTAAGAATGTATAAAATACGGGATTATGTTGCTAAATTAAATCGGGATTTCTGGAGACAACTCTGAGGCTTCCAAACATTGCCACAAGTCGTCTTTTTTTATTTAGAAACCCAGCATAGTAATGGCTTTTTTTTTTTTTTTAACTTGGACACCACCAAGTTTAACCCTTCTAAGTGAATGGGTTCTCTCTGCTTACTCACTGTTCTCCAACAGGTTTTTCTGTGGTTAGGACAAATTAAGACAATGCGGCCAAATTAAACCAGTGCCTCTCCCTGTTATTTTATAGCATTCCTTGTTCTCGCAATCTCCTCGTTCAGTGGGAAGGTTCATTCTCCTTCCCAGTTGTTTTCTGCACTGTATTTGTTATTGCCTCCTGTACGCTCGTATATGCTTTGACATTTTAATCCTGGTTTTCCATGCTTTTTGTTGTGTCTCATTTCGTATTGGTCGAAAGAAAGGGCGCAAAAGAGATTACACAGATTACATTGTTTTTGATCACGTCTCTTATCCCTACCAGGCTGTACTGGGGAATAAAGCTGGCACAGAGAGAGCAGGGTTTCGCAGGCTGGGGTGAGAGCTGTCACACAGGGACAGCGAACTGTAATGCCATTGAGTAGTTTGAGGAGATGGCACTGCTGACACAGACCCAAGACAAGCAGTCAGGATATTGCAGTTTTGAGTCCCTTACCCCAGAGAGTGTTCCTACCCTGGATATCTCTGCCACGGTTCAGAACGAGTGGTGTGAGGGATCCGTACGAGTTGGGTGATGGAGGCACCCCTTCAGATCAGGGATCAGAATTTAGAGTGGCAAGGCTAAAGCTGGCTGTAGCGTGAGGATTTGTCGGTGCACACATCGACACGAGTGCAGGATGCATGTAGAACGTGTCCAACAACATTGTCGCTGGGCTCTTGGAGATCTCTGCAGCAGCTGCAACAGGCACCGCGGGGGGAGATTTAGATCCTTGCCTCCTCTGGAAGATGACAGCATCCCAGCTTTGTTCTGACACTTACTGCATCATAATATGCTATCCTGGAATTAACTGAGGATCTCTGATGCTGGGACATCACACTGTCGTGCTTTCCAAAGATCATGAGATTCCCAAGCACCACATCAAGGAGTTGTTCTTAACGATTTCTAGCAGTAGTTAATGTAATTTTGTAGTACCAGTAACAGTTACTGGTTCTTTTCTAATGAATGTGACAGGCTGCATCTGCTCCCTTATCTCCTGGGTGCTCCTAGGCAGGGATTTACCTGCAGGGAGCCTGAATGAGAAGTGTTGTGGGATTGCTCTGAAGCTCCTGCCGTGCCCTGCTGCCCACGTGTGTGGACACTGATGTGACTGCCCAACATGACTCCTGGCAGACTAGCAGCAACTGTAAACCTTTGGGAGCAGTAATGAAGGCTTAGGAGGGAGAACCAAATGAGAGGCTTTCCAGAGGGTTTGGCAGCAGAACTTTTTCTTCTTGTAATGTGGAATGATGTTCCATGATCTCTGCTGGATGATGCTGTAAGCGATCTCAGAAAGAAGGAAAAAAATTATTCATATAAAATCTTGCTGACTTAGGGATAATGACTTTAGATTTGAATTGATGCAAATAAAAGCCCACGGATGAACAAAGCTACCTAAAGGCCTAAAAACGGGGAGAGGAGCTTATTCGTACTAATCTCAGAGGAGGGATGAAATGGAAGTTAGCGGATCAAGCTACTCAACGTTTTCTGTGTAAGGTATATAGAGAATAAAAAAGTACTCATGGTACGAGATCAGAGCTATAATCTGATTAGCATAGCACTGAGTTGGTGGAATAATTCGCATGTTGAGAAGAGTGGTGGTGAAGAAAGCAGGGCTGACAAGCAAGAGGAAAGAAGGAAGCCTTCCTTAGGTAGGTGGTGTATCCTGGCAAGTGCAGAGGGTGGAAACTGGAGGTGATGATTAGAGGGGAAGAAAGATGTTGGTTCTGTGTTGATGGAGTCTAGTGCAGGCCAACAAGCTGGGAAAGTCTGCTGATTACTATCAGGCAGCTACATATCTGCGGGTACCGTGAGTGCGCTTCTCTCTTCTTCTGTTGGCAAATCTTCTTCAGACAGGGTCTGCAGCTTCGGTTTCCTGAACTCATTACAGTATGGCTGCTGGTCTCCTCAGTCCCCAGCTCACCCAGTTTTAAGTGTATGCATAATATGCTTTGGATTAAAGTGGGCATGAAATTATCATTCTTAGGAAGTTGGTGAGGGGGAAGAGAAATAGACTAGTGGATTTTTAAGGAACATGAATATAAGATCAAAGGAAGACTCCATGGTAAACTTGAGGTAGCTGTTGTTCGGGGAATGCAGTGGTCCCCCTGTGACGCTTCTTAAAGGGATCATTGGAAGTTGTCTTCACAGGGTCGGGGAAGACCAGCTTGGTTAAATCTTTGACTTCAATGGCTTTTTCCACAAAACGACTTCCTTTGAGGTTTTTTTGGACAACAGCCTTTCAATACTGTCACGGTCTTTCAAATACTGATGATAGGACTGCAGAAAGTGGACATCATAATCCATACTACACGCAGCAGAAACCAAGTATGGCGTTTTCCTTGCAGTTTAGTGCCTTTCTTTTTAAGGCAGTACATTGTTTTCCCAAAGGCTTACAGAACTTTATTGGAGAAATTTTGCTGTTCTTGTGGCTGGAGAGTCAAAGGAAAGGTAACTGCAACTTGTTCTGCTCACAGATCATTGGTGGTTTATATACCTTTTAGAAAAAAAAAAATTACTCCTATTGCTCAATCCATAGATTACAATAAAAATTGAGGTGTAGTTGTGTTCCAGTTTGTGAAGAAAGAATGCATATAGTTAAACTTAGGTATTTCTGTATTAGAGCTTACTAAAGTTCCAGTGAGCCCAGTTTAAAGTGAATTATTCTTTAAAGTTCCCATATAAAAAACCCTTCTTACATAAACCCTTTGTAAACAGACAAATGGTTAATGTTTCTTACATAACTTCTACTAGCTTATGTTTTGAGTTCTTATTCACCAAATAAGTCTTATGTAAACTTTTAACATTTAAAATATATTGTTTCTAATTTCTATCGCTAATGCTTTCATTCTATGACTCACACTTAAAATGTATCTCCAGAATTTGAAATGACTGTAAGTGTTTTATGTGATAACTAGAAAATCTGGTGATTCCTATGAGAAATGGGCTCTGCAACCAGAAGTATAAACCTGTTGACTACAAACATCTACATGAACTTGCTGCAGCAGAAAAAATGGCATCTGCAAGAATTCAATTAAAGGTATGACTTTTATATTATTTGTAACGTGAATGATTTTAAAATTCAATGCTCGTATTTTTTTCCGCTGCCCTGAGAAATCTGAGAAGGAATAGGAATAACAAGTTGCTGTAACTGTGTTCAGCAAAAGGGGACAAAAGATGAGAGTTTATCACAGCGTTATTGTGATTTTGACGTGTTAACGCCAAAGTGTGGAATTTCTTTGAATCAGAGACACAAAATACACGTGGATTCTGCTTCCCAAAAAAAAGGTGGGAAAAATTTGTATTCTAGTGCTTTGAGGAAATTCATCCAGACTTATTATGTAAACTTCTCAAAATACTGGGGGTGATGAAGAATTTCCAGGGATAAATGGGAAAGGGAGGTTGATCCAGAAAAAGCCCCAACAAACTAATCAAAAGAAAAACAGAAGTAGTGAGGATTTCCAGAAGTCGAGCTGAGGTGAATCTTGAAAAGAAAATTAAAAGGGTTTCCGCTTAATAGTGGAGAAGTTGAATGACAACTTTACCTCTGCTTTGATTAAGAATGAGGATTTATATGTGTGGACACAGCAGGGTCGCTAGCACAACTGGAGAAGCAGCAAAACTGGGAGCTGTCAAACTGGAAAGAAGACCAAGAACCAAATTGTACTTTGCCGTGTCAATTCTCCAGTGCCTCCATTATCTGGAACGCCTCTTGCCTTCCCTGTTGATGTAGCCAGCAGGTGTGGATTCAGGTTTATTAGCTTAGGTCCAGTGCTGTACAAACACAGCTCCGCTGCCTCCAGAGGAAGAAACAGTTCAGCTTTCATGTGATGTGACGACTAAACTCCTGGGTGTCTCGTTGGACCTCAGCATGGAGTGGTTCAGGTGCCTTTGTGGCATGCTCCTGAAAGTGGGGGGATTTCAGTATTTGTGGACCTGAGCTGGCTGCTGATGTGTCAGAGCTTCCAGTGAGATTGTCTGGCTGCTGCGTGACCACCGTGCAGTCAGCGATCAGACTGGGTGGTGTGAGCTCCGAGACCTGCTGGATGGGGGAAATCATGAGAGGCTTTGGCAGCAGCCAGACCTCACTGGGCAGAACCATTCTGGTTACATTGAGGTGGATTTTAAGAGATTATGTGCTTTGAGTGTCCTTCTGTCTTGCTTCCCAGTGTGTCCTCTATGAATGTGTGTCACCTGGCTTGTCAGCTTCTGTTATGCACTGGAGAGCTGATGGATGTTTGTATTTTTTTTTAATTTTGTGCCATTCTGAGTGTGTGGTTCTGACTGCTTCCCACATTGTCTTCCAAACAACAGGGAAAACCTGGAATCTTTTTGTACGAGCTCCTTCAACAGCAAACCCAAACATGTGAGAGGCTGCAGCTCATCTCAGCCATCATCCTGCTGTACACCAAGTAGTTTGTTCCTGATTTTGCAGGGGGCAGAAAATAATATATTTTAATCTCAACACATATGTCTTGAGAATAGAAATACTACAAAACCTGTTTATGAGTTTAAGTCTTTTCCATACAGCTTATTGTCATGCTGTGGCAATTAACCCACCACAGAATTTGCAGTGTTGTGCTTTGTTGTTTTTAATGGGACAGCCAAAACAGATGTTCTTTTACCCTGGATGGTGCCATAAGCACTTGTATATTGCAACCAGTTGGGACAGGGTCGGAGGGTGAAGGGGATTAGGAATAAACAGGTTTAGGTTTTAGCTGTGAATGTCGAGAAACATTCTTCATAGTTGTACTTTTAAGAACTTCCCTTTAAAAAAAATGGTCTTTCTTTGGAGAGCATATGTCAAACTGCCCAAAATGCAGGTGTCCAAGAGGTCTCCAGCCTCTCCGGAGCGTGCGTTGCTGCCTCTGTGTTTTTCTTTTCAGTTGTGAAGAAATAGTGTAAAATGTTGCTCTAGAAACACTGTAGGATAACCCCTTGTGAGAGTGGATCTGCTTTTAGTGTACAACTGTTTCACTGATGGGTGTTACATGTGGGTTTTTAAAAAAATAAATTATCAAATCCCCAGAAAGAAGTGATTTCTGAAGAAATTGACACTGATACCCATTCAGTTGAAATAGTTCCTCTAGGCTGAGAAACAAAATAGAAAAATAGAAGAAAGTTACCAATTGAAACAAACCCCTCCAGCAGTCATGTTGTTTGAATGCTTTTTCAGAAAACTGCAGACCCACTGCGAGGATAACAGAGTTTTGAAGGCTTAACCTGTGCTAACGTGGCAGTTTATTGTCTCTCCAGCCCTTGGCGATTCCTCTGAACAGTTGCAATTTTGTGGATGGTCTTTGGAATGAAAGATTATGTCGAAGAGCACAACAACTATGCAAAATGCAGTGCCTCAGGTTCTCTTGCGCAGATGACTAAGGGACCCGACCAGATGATGTCTTTGGTGTGCATAAAATATAATCCAGAGTCCTCGTTCAGACAGGCTTGCAAAGCTCAAAGGGAAATTTGCTGAAGAACGATGGGTTTATGATAAAGTTCTTAATAAAAATAAAATTCCTTTAAATTAATGTCGAAAGCATATTTAGAACTTCTCTGAACAGAAGTCATTAAATGAAACCTATTGGCTAGTGACACGACCATACGCTTTTTTTGTTGTCCTGATGCTGTTAGTCTTAGTAAATGGAACGTACAGAGTACGAGCAGGTGTGATTTACTAGTTCCCACTACTGTCCTGAAGGTCTTGCAGCAAAATAGGGGTTGCTCCTGCAGCTCCTCTCTTTGTATTTAAAATAGAAAAGGATGATGGTGAATGAGAGAAAAAAGAGAGTTTATTTACAGGATAGCTTCCTTTAATGCATGTAAGTATAGTCTATCAAAAGCTCTGGCAGCTATTCATGGATTGGCAGTACAAAATTCTACTGAATTCATTCAAGCTTTAAGCTAGTTTTCATCATCTGTCTTTTGGTATTTCACCTTTGCAAGCATTTTCCAGCTGTGTAGGTAATAAAATATATATGCTGAAAGCTCCACAGAGAATAGAATGTGTTCCCACCTACTAATTTTTTGTGGCTGATTCAGGCTATCCAAGTTATGAAGTGCTGGGGTTACTCCTCCATCGAGGCAGAACCAAAGCAGCAAATGGTAAATCAGTTATTGACCACTTAAGAAAGAATACAGCACATATGGAAAAAAGGCAGCATTGCAGCAGTTATACATAAATGTCATTACTGTTGCTATAAAATAATTTTAAGAGCTTATTACATTTAATGTACAGATCTACTGTTATTTCACTTCAGTTTTAGAATTGATTTGAAGATGTATGTATTCTCAAATGCCTTCAAATACAGCATTCTGTTTGCTGAAGTCTGGTTTTGAGCACCTAATGGTAGTCAAGAGGAAGTGGTAATTTTATAAACATCACGATATGTAAGCAATAAACGTGAGGCATTATCTTTAATTCACAATCATCGTAACTGACTGAAAGCATAAACCAGGTGTTTGCAAAGACTCTCGTAGTCCAGGCATGTGTTGCGGCTTCCTGTAACCCCCTTGTTTCCCGCTGACGGTCACCTGCTCTCTTGTAGCACCTACGGCAACTTCTTACCCAAATAGCACCACTAGAGCAGGTTTGCTGCAGAAGCACAGTGGATTAACCACATCCTTGTGTGACCGTCTGGAAACTGGCTACATTCAAGCAGATATATTCATCTGAGAGGTGTAAATGTTCCTAGCTTCAAAGTCTTAGTTATTGTGATTTAAAGTAAGATTTTAGCTTTGTTGGTGGGGGAATGAGAGGCTGTGGTTTGAGAAGTGATGGGATTCTTGCTTACCTGTGCGTGAGTGCAGCTAAGAAGTTCTGCAGCTCTCCTCTTGGAGCAGCCTGCTGGCATGGTGTGCCCAGCCGTGGAGCGCACGTCTGCAGGGTTTGCTCTCCGTGGTCCAAGGCACGTGAGCGCAGAGCGGGTGACGTGTGGTGGTGCCCAGCTGAACTGGGCAGGAGGGCTGGCTGAGCATTTTAAACAGAGCAGGTGACTTCCACCTGCGCCAAGTGGAAGGCCAGCAGATTTGACTCAGAGGGTCATTTCTTTCCTGACCTAGATGTGGAGTGAGATCTCTGGTGATTTTTCCCCACTGTGAACCAGGACAAGAGTTTCCAGATTTTTTTTTTTTTTCTTGTACTGCTACCAAGTAGAATAACATATCTGCACGAAGGAAGGTCTGGGGAGGAAAAAGAAAGGGGGTTGTGAATTGTGGGAGCCTCTGGAGTCAGAAGGGGTTTTGCAGCCAGAAGAAGTTGGCTGGGATGGGGATGAGGTCAGGTGTTATGGAGGAAGGAGGTGGCAGAAAGAGAAGGGACAGGAAGGGAGCCAGTTCTCAACGGAAATGCTGCTTTGTCCTGAGTATCCACTGAGAGGCCAGAGGACAGTTGTGATGGCGGAGGATGAGAGAAAACCCACTTGTCTCAGTGGCTTCTGGCAGCCACAGATTCCTTCTGATCCTTTTTCCTTCATTGTTGGTAGCCAGAGTCATCTGGCTGCCACTTCCATCAGCCTTTCTCTGGCAGCTTTTCCTCTAGTTTAAGCAGCAACTCCATTTATCTCAGAAGCACGTATTTCTATTTTATCTGAAGTTGGAAGCAATGTTTTTGTGAAGCCCTCACACAGTTTCTGAGCCTCTTTAATTGGATAGATTTTGAAAAAAACAGTCTTTTTTAGTAATCAATTTTTGAAATTCTTTTTCTTGAAAGACACACTTTCTCACTCTTTCATCTTCCCACCTGTAAGAAAGTGTATTTTTCTTTCTCCTGCTTATCTTCCTCCCTTCACCTCCTGGGAAACAGAGATGGGAAAGAAAAGGAGAAAAAGGAAAAGAAGAAAATGGGCTGCATTTTTCCCCTCCACTTTCTCCTTTCATTTAATTGTGATTTGAAATGCGTTTTTTTTTTTTTTCCCCCATGAAAATTGGTTACATTTGAAGCTGTTGTTCTTTAAAAATAACAAGTTTTGAAAAAAGGTTCACCACTCTGTAGTTAAAAGTTTCCATATGAAGGCATTTGATAAAGCTATTGAACAGATTCAAAAGACTTACAAGCTTGAATTTTTCCTGCAGATTGCAAAAACAGAGCACGTTTCAAAGATTACCAAAGAACAAATGCTGCTGAAACAGCATCAGCAGGTGTGGTGGCAAGAGCATAAAAGACTGAGTGTGAACAGGTAAGCCAAGGAATCGTAATTAGCCGTTATTGAAGAAATACTTCAGCAGACAGATTCTGGTGTGGCATACTTGATTCAAGGGGCATTAAGAGGAAAAGGTTAAAATACCTGAACTGCAGATAATTTTTAGTTCAGGGCACTGGAGATTGTGATCTACATTGAAAGGGTCTGCAGATATGAAGAGAAGGGACAGTAGAGGGGATGTTTTTCTGCATGTGCCTCTCCATGGTGATCTCATGTATTTGTAGGAGTGTCAGAAGTTTTCAGATACTTTTTAGTTCCTCCGTGTCTCTAGATGTGCATGTTGAGCTCACACTGACAGCAGGAGCATTCATGCTGTTCTTGCCTATTGACTTGTGTACTGTACACGCAGCAGATCAACGAGAGCGTTTTTGGCGCAGAGGAGGGTGGCTTCTACACCACCTTCATGTCCAAGACTTGCACTTCGTACCTTCCCAGGCAAAGAATCCTCCTTTTTACTTGCTTCTTAGAATATTTGAGGCTTATCATTCTTGAAAAAGTAATGAATAAGAAATGAAAGCTTCTGTAAAACTCCTATTCATACCTTCCAGGCAAAAAGCAGAAGCAGAAATAAAGTCATTTCTTGATGAAGAAAGCCAGAAGGACAACTTTTTTATGGATATGAGGGACTTGGGTAAGAATTTTTTTATTCATCCACTATAATAATCAATAAAAATCATCTTTATTGTTTGTTCGAGTTTTTAAATCCCTGTCTTAACAGGTTTAGACTTAGAAATCGTGGCGCTGTGTGTAATATTTTGTGTGTTTGAGAAAGCTTTGTGTTTCATTTGGATCCAGAGCATAAATTATCGAAGGAGCGGGATGTATACCAAAGAAACACTGTAGCTCCTGTCTGGCAACTAAAAGAGAATTTGAAATTCAGGCTGTCTGAATTGCACTGTTACCTCTCAGAAGAACCTCGTCTGAAATCGAAGCTCAATCCAGTTGAGATGTTGCAGCAGGTTGGTATTTTGCAATTTATTATCACTGTGTTTGTAGCATTTAAATTTATTTTTATGTAATACTTTGAGAATATTGCTCACGTTCGGAGTATCCAGTAACCCCTGTACTTGGTGTAGTGTAAATCTGCAAAAACATAGCAGTGTAGAACTGGAAATCAGACTGTTTCTAGACAAGAGCTTTCGTGTTACAACAAGATAAAGAAGTAACAGTAACATATTTTATGAAATAGATCAAATTTGTGAAGAAGCAGCAGAAGGCAATTTTGGAATTCCTTACCCTTGAAAGTCTGGCTTTGGAAAGAGAGCTGGAAGACTATACAACAAAAGTAAGCTTTTCCTTAGAAGTTTAATTAGCAATTTTTTGAGAGAGAAAATACAATGCAGAGTAGTCTGCTGAGTAGCATTTTTTCATCGCAGGAATTAGCACAGTCTTTTGACGACATAAACGGACTTTTCCTTGAAGTTCCTTCAGCACTGCTGTCTTTGGAATGCCCCTACCCTGATTTGAAGACCTTAATTATCGATGAATACCGAAAGCTTGCAAGTGGGTACTGCTCTAAGCTCCAAGAGATTGATCAACAGTTAGAAGTTGTATATAGGTAAAGATGTCTCCTTCTGGATTCCTTTTGTTGGGTGTAAAATAACAAACTATAATGCATTTCGTAATCTCTAGGTCCTGCAGTTCCCTTTGCCATTAGAGCTGGTTCTGCTCTACGCAGAGCAGAGAGTGGTCGACGCGCTGCCCAGCTCTCGGGGGTTCAATAGTCAGTGGCTGTTTGCACAGCTGAGAGAATTGAGGCAGTCCTTTCAAAAGCTCTCATCTGAGATAATACGTGCAATGCTTTGTGGATTAGAGACCCAACAATCTGGTGTGCATCAGATGTCCTCTTCACAGAAAGAATCGTTTCTGTTCGTACAAAAGCATGTATGGTAATTACACTAGCAAATTTATGCCAGAGAAGTACAGTCTTTCTGAGGGAGTTCTAGAATGTATTTATCTATAAAGCAGATAAATAGGTCCAATCTTCTCACAAATTTTGGAACACTGCAGTATTTCTCATCACAAAGAACTGTGAAAAAATGTACGGAGCTCTAGCTCAGAATAACTGAAAGGGGGAGAGATTTTTCTGTATAGAGAAAAAGTTTATAGAAAGAACGTAAATATTAATAATAATCTAGAAATGTAACAGCCCTACTTTTTAAGCAGCAAGTGGCAAATTTACAGCAGCTCCTTTGCTGCTGTCTCTGATATTTTGTTACAGTTGCTCTTGTGGAAAAAGTTTTAACTACCTCCATGAGAGAATCTGTGACAAATGCTAAATCATTAAATGTGTACCAAGTATCTTTAGCAGTTTTAATTAAAACCCTGCTTGATCCACGCAGCATGTGTGCTACTGAATAATAGACAAACATCAGTGTTGATGACAGAACCTATGAAAATCACCGAAAAATCTACCATGGTACTTTCATTGATCATATGCCATGTTTGAGTTTAGGTCTTGAGAGTGATAATTTTACTCTGATAATTAAGTAACATCAGCATTTAAAGATAAAAACCCACATATTTATAAGGGAAAGGAGTTCAATTGTAGGCATGAAAACATGGTGGTACTTTGAAGGAATTAGATTATGATACCTAGGTGGGGAAGAATGAAATGGGTGTAGCCGCAGAAGTGGCGGAGGCAGCGGCAGCAGCCTGCTGGTGGGATCCGAGGGTGGGTCGTGTAGGACAATTTACCCAGCTGGGATCAGCGCGTGCCAGCGCTGTTAGTGGGGAGTGTATGAAACTAAATCGCCCATCAGCAATTATCTTGGACGTTTTATTTAAAGCTAGATCTTGGTCTTTTTTTAAATTTTTTTTTTCCTTTCTTTGCCTTCTAGTCTCTAACTCCTTAGTGTATTGCTCGTTTATGTTTCTACGAGTTTATCCTCAATAACAAGAAATATAAAACCCCCATAAATTAAATAATATACAAGTTAAATATGTAAAAAACAAGACTTTGTTCTTGTGGAATTGCTTTTTTCCAAGATCTGTGTTTTATAAAACACACACCACTTTGTCACTTCTTACATTTATATTGGCTAATTTGCATGAAAATATTTGATGAGTTTGCAAAGAGACAGCCTTGTGATTTAGGTATTCTGGAATTCATCAAGAGAACTTGGATCCAGCTCCTGCAGATAATACCTTCAAAACTTGAGTGGCAGATTTTTGACCTTAGTGCCTATCTTCTGTACCCTACTGATGAATACAGCCTCAAAGAAGCCTTTGCCATTCCTGTCATTGCTCTGTGCCCAAAGATACCAAACCTCCTCCTGCAATACGCGATTTTACCTGGTTTGTAATTTGTGAAGCTGCTGGGCAGGACAATACGATTATTTGACGACGTGGTCGCTTGGTCGCTTCATCTGAGGATTACTGCTCTGTCATTCTTCCTCTCATCATATGCTGGAATGTACAGTAAAGAAACCTTAAGTTAATAGCCTTCTGGTGTTACACATCTCAGTGTTTAACTGTTTGGACTCTCTGGAACAGAAGGTTTGGAAAATGTGCGTAGAATTTTCAGAGAAGAAAAATCTGAATAAGATAATGTTGTGGTCTGCTACATTCTCTGTGTGCTTTTCAGTCCTATTAGAATGCACATTACAGTGCTTATTGCTTTTAGAAACTGAAAAAGAAGTTGTGGCTTGTTGTTTTGGGTTTTTTATTATTATTATTTTCAAGAATAACATAGGATTATAAGGTTTTATAATCCAAATTCCTTTGTTTACTGATGCTCAAACAAATGTTTGTGTTTGGGAAATACCCGAGTCCTCAGTTGTCTCACAAATTGTGGGCTTGGAACTGACGTGTTTGTTCTAGCTGGTGATTCTCTAAGCACTACTATATTTTTTTGCTACAGTTTCCAGGGATGTATGAATTATTTAAATAACTGAAGGATGAATGGAGCATTGTGAATTCAGCAGTGTATCCTCTGCAGCATCCTTTCAAATGAATGGGATATTAGAGCGAAGTCAAGTAAATTTAGTTCCTCTTTTCAGGCCTCTTCCCAGGGTGTTTCTGGCACAACAATCGGCACCGACACAATTAATGGCCGGGGAGGTTTGCGTCTCACTTGGTGGCATTGTCCCAGTGGCACCCCACGCAGCATTGCTATGGCGAAGGGCGCGTTGGGGGCGTGGGCACCTGCCCTTCCCACCCTTTGTGTTCTGCAGAATGTGCAAAGCCAGGGATCGCTGCCGGCTGCATCTGCTCCAGAGGAAGCAGCTGCCTCAGGGCTGTTGAATGCACGACAATTGCTGTGTTTCGGTTCTGACACAACATAAAGATCGCGCTGTTTGCTAGTGGAATGACGCGCGAGCGATGCAGGCGCTACCTTTCGGATTTGGGTCATGCATTCAGCCTTGTAAAAGTTTGTCAATATCTTGATGCTGAAGGAGCCCGATTTAGCTTAACTATTAATGTAAAATGTGTTGGCACTTCTCAAACTCATTTTTGATGAGATCTTCCCTTCTGGAATTTTACAAAAGTTTAAGTAAGGTGACATCTTGAATTCAGTCAGCAGGATAGTTTGAAATTCTCCATGCATTTAGTGGTTGCGAATACCCTGGGCTGAATCACTCTGCATTGTTGTGGGTTTTTTGGGCTATTTATCTATGGACAGCTGACAAAGTCTCAGCACAGCTGACGAATTTTGGCACAGCTGACAACCAAGGCACTGGCAGCCAGTTTGTTCCTACTTACAATAAACTACTTGTAGCTCCAGCTAGAGCTGATTACTCCCTCGGAGCATCTTCCACAAGCTGCAATTTCTCCATCTTGTTCCCGAGGAGTGCAGAGATTCCTCGTTAGCTGGCCATTAGAGGAATGTACAAGTCGGAGGGAACCACGACAGACGTGAGATGCAGGCTCTGGTCCATCTGCCCTTGTGTGCTGGAGGCAGAGAGATCACCAGACTGGCCTTCCGACCACAGAATAGTCGGTTTTCCCTGCTGTCACAGTGCAGTGCTTCCTGACCAAGGTGTGTGTCACTCCCCTTGTAGACAGGAAAGCTGTATTTGTCCACAGGCCTGTGTGGTCAGAAATACCTGAAGCAGGTTGTTTTGAATCTTGGTTCTTAGAACTGTCTCCTTACTGTCACTAGGACAAGGTGTTTAAATGGCACTGTGCTGAGGTGAACCGGGACTCACAGAGGAGGATCACTGATTTCTTCTGGAAATTACGAGAGAGAGTTCAAAATCCAACCCCTGAAGTAGTAAACGCTCTCTTAGGGGGGGCTGGTATTCCCCCTGAGTAAAGGCTAGCAGGGTTTTATGGTGGTTCTTCTAATAAATAAATAAAATACTGATGCTGGAAAGACAAGAATATTAGGTGTTTAAAAAAAAAAAATCCCATTGTACACAGCTTGGCATCAGGAGGAGCAGTTGCAGTGAAAGAGATTTCACTGATTTTCCATTGCGAAGAATAATTAATTTGTTTATTAAAGTTATTCTTCAGAAAGCCTGTACCTCACACTATCAAATTATGACACAGAGATTCTACAATTAATAAATGAACTGCTTGCATAGAAAAGCTCCCTCTAGAGAAAAGAGAGGCATTTAAAACATTAATTTCTGAGGATGGGTTGCAAGATGTTTTTCTCAGAGGCAGTAAATGCTTGCCGTTGAGAACTCTGTCTTCTCAGACCTGCAGTTTGAAGGTTATGAGATATTACTGCTGCCGTTCCCTCTTTGAAGGATTCCTTAGCCCTATTTCGCTTTCCGGGGCCCTATTTCTTCTTTGGATTTCACGTACAAAACCCCCTCAACTCAGACATCTATATTCATTGTCTGACTTGGGAAATTTAAGCAATCACCTATAAAAACCCCCACTCATTTCTATTCTGCTTTTGCTAATGTAATTTCACTTTTTATGTTGCCTTCAACATTTGCTTGGTCGTTGTCAGTTGCTGCAAATAAACTTTTTTACAGGAGCTGGATCTCTTCTCTCTCCCATTTCGAAGGCACCTCCATTTATTTCATTTCACGATGGCTGGATTTAATAGCAAACAGCTGCCTCCTAGAAAGTTTGTCTGACATTTCACACAGTTTATAAGAAGGGAAAAGAAAATAGGTGGGATGAATAAATTGTGTCTGTGTCATGTAAGCTTGTAGAGGGAGCGCCGTCTCCCGCCACAGCTTTATTAATTTTAGCCTATTACTGAGTGTGCAAGTCAGGATTATTGCTGCTGCGATTGCTTTCGTATTCCTAGCCCCGAATGCGTGCCCGCAGGAGCGGCGGGAGCTTTCCTGCCTGGCTGTGCTGCAGTTTGCCCCGCACGGCGAGGGCTGGGGCCTGGGCAAGCGGCGGGAGGTCAGCGAGCTGCACGATAAGGTGTGACTGAGTGGGAATGCTTTATGCACCCTGCTCACTGCCTCGGGAGCACCGGCTGCGAGCTGGCTGCTTGTCCTGGTTCTCATGAGAAGCCGCTGTGCCATTCTGGTTTTTATTGGCTGTGGTTTGTGAATTCTGCTGGAGCCGTCGACCAACGCAGATTGTGAACCTTTCTCCTGCGTGGAAAAGCAAAGGCTGAGGTGTCAGCGTGTGCTCTTTGTCCTGTGGATGCTTCGGTCTTCTTCAAAGTTCATTTTCCATGTGCTGCTTTCATTTCGCTCCCTCGATAAACAGGCAAGCTGCTCGCGCTACCACAGAGGGCCCGCTAAGAGTTAGTGCTTCATATTTTCCTGCAAAAAGAGCCCTCCCATGACTGGAATCTCTCTGTAAATAATGCAGACGTGATTATTGCAGACCCTCTGTTTTGATGTGTTTGTAGCACTAATAGCCATAACCATTTTATCGGAGCTTATCGAAGGGAGCAGGATGCGATTTCTCCTTATCTGGCCATCTTCTTTATAATGCTGTCTGCATAAAAGAGAAACTCTTAACATTTATTCAAAGAAAAACAAAATACAGAAGTAGTACACATGGAGTGCAAGAGACAAAGTGCTAATTACTAGGGAGTAGTAATGTTTCCTCATATTTGGTTGTCACTAAGTTGTCACCATTCTGATCCTGGAATACTGATAAATGGTCTGGTAATGAAAAATGTTATAGTAAGCTAGGAATCATTTTTATCTCATGAAAATCAGAGGATGAAGAATTGAAGGGGGGAGGAAAGAATCCCTGATCGCTAGCTGTCTCCAGAAAGATGGGTGAAGGTTAAATCCTTCTTCAGACCATAACGGTAATAAATAAAGCCCATTAGAAGAAATCTGTAAAATAGGTGCTTTTAGGTAGGTGAAGATAAGTGGACGTCTCCAAATCTGTGCCAACTTCACAGCAAAATGTGCAACAGCAGAAGGTGCCAGCAGAGAGGGAAAAAGGTGAAATGCATGTCCTTGAGAGATTGGGTTCCCTTGCCCGACAGGATACGCCTTGGAAAACGGCGTGTCGGAACGGGATGTCATGTCTGCATTCTTGAGACATGTCCGTAGGTGAAGCTTTCCATTTCTTGAAGCTGACAGGTCCAGGGATGTTTCCTTGCTTCCTCCTGCGGTGTCCCAGAAGAGTGTACAAGGGAGGGAGTACCCTGTGGTTTCACTGTACAATATTTCTTAAAGAAAAGTTGGGTTCATCTGGATTGCTCAGAATGTTTTTAGTACTTGTGTTTATTGTCTTCTCTTTGGAGGTATCGCTAGATTGTATCGTAAGATCTCGTTTGGTATTAATTACATCTCAGCACCTCACAAAAAATCCCCTTTCTCGATAGCTGGTGCTTGTGCCGGCGGAGGGGTGAGGTGCTTGTAGCACGGTGCTGAGCGCAGCGCCAGCCGGTACCGGGACGCCGCTGCTGGCTCAGGAAGTGGGGAGCTGCGAAGAGTTGGAGGCTGCAGGAGTTAGGTGGGGGGTAGAGTCATGTGATTGCCTTCTGTTAATTTTCCCCAGGCTTTTAGTCGCTTTTGAAAACAGGTCACTGGGATAGGGGGACCTTTTGGTCTGACTCAGTGTTGCCGCTTGTATGTTAATGCTGACAATAAAAGCCTGAGTTAATCCCTTCCAGGCGGAGAGTTCAGATTGAGGGGAAAATCTAATCTACTAAATCCAAACCTGCAGCAGTGGTTTAGTTTTATGTTGCTTCTTGCTACTCTGATTTTCTGAAATACATGAATGCGTACTGATTACTACACCCCCTGTTCCGAAAAACTGAGAATCTCCTGCCTTGCTGATGAGTTTGTGGCTGTCAGAAACTGGTTTCAAGCTCATTTTGTTCCTTCAATTAGCTATGTACGAATATTATCACTTCCTTCATTTCATTTTGGTCATTGATTTAGTGCTCAGTGGTAAGGACCGATCATCGTCTTCCTTTCTCACTGTTTTCTCCGTGTGGTCATTAATGGGATGTATTTGAGAAACACGGTGTCTTTCCCCAGTAAAAAGCCAGGTTAGAGAAGGAACGATTCCCTCAGAAGAGGGCAGGATAAATGCTCACGTGAGAATAGCAATATAGGGTTGCTTTCTTGCATTCGAGTAAATCTAAATTTCTCCGCTCCGATTCAACACCCAGTTTACAGGTCTGGGAGCCCACTGAAACTTTAGGCCTTTTAAAATAAGCTAGAACCACACACTGAGTTATGCTGGGGCTGATTATTTTGCATTTCTATAGGACCATTGACTGGAAGGAAGAAGATCAGTGGGTTTTTCAGACTGTTATCAACCAGTATCCGAGAGATCTTCAGAGGAGGAGGACCTTGTACCTCGATGTGCTGCAGAGATACCTTCCTCACAAATCTCGGCATGATCTGGTCAGTGTTGCTTTAAATATTAGATCAGTTACATAAATTCTTACATAAATCATGTAGTGAACGTTCGTATTAGGGCGTGTTCATCCAAGTTCTTTATTTTAAAAATTACTTTTAAAAATGTTTTTAAATGTCTTGCTTATAAATGTTATCCTGCACAGTGAAGAAGGGACATCTCTGTCTCCAGCATGCCCCAACTTGAAAACCTTGTCACTGCTTGAAAAAAAGCACTGTGGAGATTTCATAGTTCCATCTACTCTTCCAGCCAAATTCAAAAAATTAATTTGTCAGCGCTGCTTTTGCTGTACGGTTTTATCATGTCATGCTTTTCTGCTTCTCCTGATATTTTTATTTTTTTATGAGGCTGTATTGCACTGTCTAGGAATAGTTATTTTAATTGGTCTGTGGCTCATCTGTAGCAGGGGGAGTGGAAAGTTATCTCCTGCTCTCAGGGAGAGGCTATTTTTATATGCGTAATGCCTCTCAAATTGATTGCTGATTCCTTTTACACTCCACCGTGAATAAGCAGAGAGCAGCTAATAGAGGAACCCATTTCAAGGCCAGAACACTTCAGGATGTCATAAGTAAAGCGGGGGTCTTTTTTTATCTCTGCACGTATTTTTAGACCGTCTATTTCCTCGTAATTGAGGAGTGCCTAGTGCAAAGGAGTGACGGTGAAGTGATACTGATAATTAGCACAGTATTGCCAAAAATGAGGTTCTTGTGGATTTCAGAGCTTTTTGCCTGCGAGAGCTGGACTAGATAATGATGTGCGTTGTGCTGTGGAGGTATATTTTTAAGCATAGCCCTAATTCTTTGAAGGTTGATTTTAAAATTTAAAAATTCTAATTTAGAAAGATTGGATTTTTGCGCTGAATTGGTGTCTTTTAGTATGTCTGTTAGCAGATGAGTCAGCAGCCCACTGTCCCCTGCCAAAAGCCTGGAAATTAACATCAGGAGTGATTCCCTTGACACTTGTGAGCAGCCAGCCATCTCCAGAATCTCCCTCATCCCTGGAAGGTGTATTTTTGGAGAGATAAGAAAGGTCCAAGACTCTACTGCCTCAGGCTATGCAGCTTTATCTGTCACCACTTCTGTCAAAATCTTGAAGCTTGAATGTTCCTCAGGAACCTCACTGAATAAGGCCAAAGAAGGTTAAACACTCAGCGCTTTTGTTAGGTGGTGACCTTGGTGGTGGCAGTATGCTGCTGGGAAAGCTAAAAATCTATCTCCAAATTTCCTGATAGGAAAGAAAAAGTGAAGCTAGTTCTCCTCCGTGTGGCATTTGTACGGTGGCTTCGGTTGGTGTTCTGCTCACGGACCGTGAAAGAGCCCGATCATGCCAAAAGTGCTCGATACCTCTGAAGATGTATTGGAAGGACTCGCGTTCTGTGTGCCGCGGGGCAGGGGGGAGCTCTTCCGTGTAATTTACCCATGTTGCGAACGCGTAGCTCAGAGCAGAACAGTGGGACATCGGGCTGTTGAAGTGCCATGTGGTACAGGCAAACAGTCCAAGGCCGGACCGGTGTCATCGGCAGCCAACGCTGGGAGCCAGCAGCATGCCTGGCACCTGACAGAATCCTTCTGGGCCCTAAACTGCGATTCCATAGGACTGCTGCTGATACAATAATTAAATCAATTCTATTCAAGGCTTGCAAAAATGTCTCAAATGATTTTATTTTATCGATGCAGAGTTTTTAAACCTTTCTGAAACACTTTGCTGCTTTAGGTCGTTCACGAGAAGGCCTGGGATCGTTACCATTTCATGAGGAATCAGCGCAGAGCCTTGCTATTCAGTTGGGCCCGGGTGAGGAAAGCCTTTTTACTGAAGGCAGTGACGACTGTTGCTGAAGCCTGTGCCGCTCATGAGGCAGGAGCGGTGCTGGCTCACACCAGACAAAAGCAACAGGAGATCTGTGCTGAGCTGAAAGCGAAGGTGGGTTCACTTACAAATCTACCACACCCAAATCTAGTTTTTACTGGTAGGTTCAAGATGAAGTTATGGTGTTGAAGTGAAAAAAACCTAACTGAAGCTAGTTTTCATAATCCTGGTTTTCCTCTCCTGATCGAACTGTTTGGGGCAGTTAGAGGAGGGGGGGGAAAGCAAATTACAGCCTGTTGGCAGAGATCTGTATGTTTGTGAAGCTTGACTTGCAAATGCTTTTGAAGATGCCCTCTTTCTTTACCAATAAGGGTCCTTCTTGGTGTTTGAACCAGCTCTTGAACTTAGCTTGTCCTTTTTGATGAAAGGTTTGATTACCTAGCACCCTTTAAGCCTTGCTATGAGTTTCCTACTGTGGCTGTAATGTCTGTATAATCTGCCATCGCATTTGTTGTGATGGAGTTTGAACAGCGTTGCAGTATTGGAAGAACAAGATTTGTTCTGCAGTTAACAGTGTGAGAGACTGTAAGCAAGCCACAGGCACTCTAAAGGTTGGCCATCGTATTCCTCAGGTGCCTTGTAATGCTGGCAGATGGCAAAATATTTATGCCTTTCTGTTTCTACCTCAAGAAAGCAGGATTGGTATCTGTGCTGGCTGAGACAGCTCATAACTGCTTTTCACACGACAGTCCTCAGAAGTGGATGCAAAATGTTCCATTCATCACTACCACCAGCTTTTCGGATTACTGCTGGTCTGCTTTCAGAGAACTAACGGATATCTGTCTGCCTTTCTTTCGAAGACCTGAAAAAATGGATCCTATAACCTGTTTGCCCTTGTGGTGGAGGTGTCACAGTATTCTGAAAGGCGATTTGCCGTGTTAAGAGGTGAAAAGCAGATAAAAATACCTGGTGGTGGTGGTTTTTTTTTGTAAGAGAACAGAATAAAATGGGAGGAGCCTGGACACAGGACAGCGTTATGATGTTGATACCTAAGCCCTTTGTAAGGGGATTCATGTTTCTGGGCATGAAAAGCATGTTAAGATTTGTTTCGACTGCTCTCTGTGACTTTGCACTTGCACAGAAGTTACCATCTGAGAGCAGGCACGGTGTAGCACTCTCACTTTACCAACACCGTCTCTGCTGAACCCTTAGCTTTCAGTGAAAGACAAAATACTTGATTTTGCTTTTCTACAAGTTGAAAAAAGTAGTGCAGTAAAAGCTGTACTGGGATGAAGATTTTTGATGTTGATGCTAGTTTTTCCCTGTACTAATACAAAATCCCTTCCGTCTCCTGTTCCTGGAGCTGTCTGTCGTAGGAAGGTTTGAATGTAAACACTTGAGGGCTAGAAGGTGTCTGGGCTTGCCTAAGTGGGGAGTACCCCATTTTATCTGCTGTGGCAGGATTCCCTGGAGGCAAGGGGGGAGCAGGGAGCGGTTCTCTGGAGTTGGGGGTGGGTGGGTTGGGTTTCGTAGTTTTGTTGTGCCTTTTTTTTTTCTGCTGGGCCTCCCTTTCTGGGATTGCTGTGTCTCTTCCCTGCACAGGTAGAGGTGGAAGGGCCAATTATTCTAGAATTGTCAGTCAGTCTTTGTTTCTTTTTGCTTGCTTTTTTTTTTGTTTTTTTTTTTTTCCCTTTTTCCCTTCCCCCACAAAAAGTAACAAGCAAGTGTTGGAGTACTTCTGTTGTCTCCATGTGGCTTAAGATTTTCTCCGAGGCTTTGAACATTGTCTGAAAGTTTTCTGGATTCTGACCTCCTGCTTCCAGTGACCTGGAACTGTTTGAAACTTAAACCTATTAGGCCTACACTTCGCAAGGGTCACTCTCAAAGGTGGCTTTGTTAAAATGCTGAACGTTTGAACAAAACCAATTCACCTGTTTCACAGAAAAGAGGAATGAAAAAGGTACTTTTTTTCTCTTGTTAAAGGAGGATATCATTGTGACCTCGTTTTGATCAGCTCGACAGCTGAAAGGGCTAGGGGACGGAAGCTGAAATTGGGCAAGGAACTAGATGCTTTTCAAAGAAATTATTCTGAATGTCTCCATGGTTTTTGTTTGGATTCAATGGGTATATGCATTTGAAAACTCGTGCTTTACCCAATTATAGTCCATTTTCCTGACTTTCTACTCCTCCAAAGCACACAACTGCGGAATGTCATCCTGTGGGAAGTGGCTGTTGGCAGCTATTGGGTAAAAAGCAACTCTCAGTCTAGTGAGCTAACTAACACTGATAAAACTCAGCCTGACGAGGATCCATAACGTGGCGTAAAAAGTGAACGTCTCCAGGGGAATGCGTGTAAACATGGAATTCAGGGATTAGGGCTGTTCTTACACATTTCATTCATTTGTTTAGCCATTAATCAACTGAAGTTTTTGCATTTCAGTAAGCAGCTCTAGAAATGCAAAGATTCAACAGATCCGCTCTGCAGAGAGAATATGCAGAAATAGGTTAAAACGAAGTGGGATTGTTTGAGCAGCTGTTAATGATGGAGAGGGAGAAGGCTCGATGCTGCCTGACACAGGAAGATATTTATCTTCCTGTCAGTAAACCATTTAGCCTGGGTTACTCATTTGGTTTAGAAGGGATACCTTTCTGTAAAGTTCTGCGTTTCTTTGAGTGTTTGGGGTTTTTCTTGTGTGAAAATCAGGTTGTTGCTCTTTGTAATACAGATTGAGCAATGCAAAAAAAAAAAAAATTCACATGTGAGAGGTTATGGTTTGGATTTTTTAATTATTGCAATAGCCACATGTTATCACCCAACTTTTTAATACAGATATTCTCTTCTGTCAGCAACAAACCAAAGGCATAGCACATGGACTAAATAATACATTATTTAAAGCTGGTTTAAATGCACTAGAAGCAGCTATGCCATCAGTGAGACTCTAGCCCTTGTGACTGACAAGAGGTGACAGCAGTCAAAACAGAAAGCAGCAGAGAAGTTAAATGAATGTTTATAGTAATTTTTACTTGAGGAAAGAACTTTCAAATTCCTATTCTGTGTTCAGTCTCGCAGAAGATCAGCGTGTGTCCTTAACAGAAATCAGAGTCTCTAAGGGGGAATTTGAAACAACCAAAGAAGGTCAGGTGCAGTAACTCACGAGGGTCATGTGGTTGTCATCTGAGTGAAATAAAGTGTGAAATGGATACTACCAGTGAGGATATACTGGACATTCTTAACAAGGAAATGTGTCTGGCACAGATCTTTTAACACCCCTACTTGCAGTCAGCAGCCAAATCAAAGAAAACCGAGGGAGGAGTTATGCTTTCAAGGAGTGATCAAGAGTCACTCATATTTGGTGTGGTTTATACTGGGTGGATCTAGAGACAGATCTGGGAAAGGCTCTGGGGAAGTGGACAAGGAGCAGCTGGTCAAACCTCTGGTAGCTCCACCCTGCGAGTTCCTTTTCATTCTGAGGATGCTACCACAGCTGCAAGCTCGCCTTATGTACTGGCCATAAACTGCGAGGGTACCCTGCATGGGGGTGAGACCGTGGACTGACTCAGCAGCTCTGAGGTCCATTTCAGTAACCCACTGCACCCCAGTCAGAGGAGCATGCACTACCTCAGCCTGAGAAGTATCTTGCTCGTTTACCTGGCTTCTAGGTTGTCAAAGCTTGTGGGCTCTTAGTTATGTTTGACACGTGTTTATCTGTCAAATTTAGTTGAAATTGTCCAGTGATCCCCCAAATTATGTGGGGACTTATAAGCTGGACAAGCAGACAGCTCATGCTGACCTTGCTTTCTTAGCAGAATGCCCTTCCTCCTTCAGCTAGGAAAGTGGCACCTCAGGCAAAGAACATAGTTTGCATTAAAATTTTGCAAAAGTATTAAAGGATCAAAGGAGCTCTTCATATGACTGCAGAAGGAACTAGAAGAGATAGTAGTGTACATAAAAGGCCAGCAAATTTAGCTAAGTAGTTGTAAGTAGAAACACCGCTTACTTGAGGGTATGCATGTATGAATATTTAAGCCTAAATAATATTTAAACATGTTAATAAAATGTTGACACTCCTGTGGTCAAGAACAGGAGATGTTGTCAATAATGCTGGCTGAGAAGAGACAGGAGATACAAGGACAAGCTGTGAAAAGTAGACTGTTCACACAATGTCTGAGCATGGGTGTTGTGATGGACTTTCAGCTCCAGGGAACTAAAACCAGTCCTGTACTGGGTCTCAAGTTTTATAGGTACCAGTCCCAGCCCTCGTGACTAAGTCTCCTGTCTGAAAGCAGTGTATCTCTTTATTTTATGACTGAACATTATGCTCAAATGCTTTTCTCTCATATGCCTTTTTCAGACTCAAAACACTTTTATAGCTGAAGAAAATGTCTACATTTGTGTTAATGATCAAAATATTTGCTTCTAACCACTTTCTGATTTTTAAAATTAAAATTTTCTAGAGGCAGATATGGATTTATTTATTAATTTATTTTTATGTAGCAAAATTAATCCTAATGCCAGGGGCTTTGCTTTTCTCAGTTCTTTCTTGCAGACCTCTTAGAGGTAGCCTGTGGAGCACAAGCTGCTCAAGAGTACCAGTCACAAATCTACCAGAGATGTGAACTTCCATTGCTTTTCTAATCGCAGCCAGAACAAGATTATCTTCTGAGATTAACAGACTTGCAAGTGTATTATTTCTTAATTATCCCATTGCCATATGCTCCAGTACTGGACTTCTCTTGTGTCAGAAGCAGCACCCTGTCAGCTTGTACCATTTGCTGTTCTGTCAGTTGAGACCCTGTGGAGTCTGGATGTGATGCCAGGGGCTGCTCAGTTCTCAGGGGAGAAGAATCCCCTCTAGAGAAGAGGGAGCAGTTTTTTAGAATTGAAAGTTACTGGAGACTTCAAACCACCATCTGTTAATATCACAGTAGTTTATGGTGTTGAGGTACCTGTTGATGCCATGAGTAACTTCATGGATTAACTGTGTGGCCTCAGGAGGTGCTGCATTCTCTGTAATCGTGATACAGCTGAGCAAAGTCTTGTCCCCAGGAACAGTGAGCATCATTCCCATGGTGGGGCCTGCTGGGGGACCTGCCTGTTTGGAGTGTTTGCTGCCCTGTAACCACTGCCCCAGGGGGCTGTTGGGTTTTTGTACTTAGGATCAGGTGTTAGCGTGGGTTTGGACACTCGGGGCTTGTCACGAAGCTGAGGGCCGGCAGAATTTTAAGCACCGTGTCAGAGCCCAGACAGCAGGGTGTCTGACCAGAGTGTGCCTCCAGCCTGTGAACCAACACCTGCAAACAGCAGCGATTCCTGATAAATGTGTCTGCTTCATCGTGATACTAATATGGACCCCCCTTGCGAGGCCGAGCTTCTGGCCACACTAAGCTATCCCGGGCACGCTGGCTAGTCTAAGCATTCGTGTTGGCTGGTAAGGCTACTGACACACAATAAAAGCAAAACAGTAGGTATGAGGTTTGTAAAAAAGGACCTCTAGGATTTCATAAGTTTAAAAAATGATGTTTTTTTCCCATTGCTCTGACAAACTCCCCCCATTCCATAATATTATAGACTCCAGGGAACTGTTCTTAATATGCGTTTTAATATTTTCCCTGTTATAACCTCTAGTATTCACACCCCGAGGCACCTGCCTCATTATCTTTCCATTTAGGAATACATACATACACCTTCTGTTCTTATTTTATTTCCAAGAATAACACTGTTAATAATTTATATTTCAGTGTGTGGTGGGTTTGAGTAGTGCGAGTTTGGTTTGTATTTCATTTCCAGTTGATGCAGTTATACGTCAGTAGCAGGTTTATTGTACATCCCAGTTTCCTTGGACTTGTCAGCTTTGTTGGGGCAAATTTTGCCTGCGGCTTCCAATGTCTTGGCAAACAAATCATTCACAGGAGGTCTGGAAGTCCATGAGCGACCCCCTGCAGAAGCGTGAATCTGCTCTCCAGTGCCTCTGCTGTGAGCTCTGCGTGCCTGGGGGCTGTTGAAACTGCTGCCTATCAGCAAATCTAACCAGCAGGGCCAGGGTCTCCTAAATTTCATACTTGCCTTGCTTTGCCCAAACCAGGGCCAAGGAGCGTGTCCAGCTGTGGCTTCCTGGGAGTGCTGGGGCTGCTGTGCAAAAGCTGGGGGGCAAGTTTGAAAATACTTAAAAAAAAAAAAAAATTTAAATACACTACACTTTAGTGTATTTAACAGACATTTGTCTGTTAACAGACAGTGTATTGAACAGACATTTCTGCATAATTAGTGACTTGAATTGTTTTAGTTTTGTAACACGGACTTCTATTGTCCTGTTCCATTTATAAACTAGTGAAGTCTGAGGGATTTATTATCCCATTAACCCAAATGGAATTTATGTGCTTAACTTCTATTAACCTTAATAGAAATTACCTGGGTGAATCCTTGTTCTTCTATGGGAGACTAGGTCTTTAATTTTTTATTTTCCTCTACATTTACTTCCCCCTCCTCTTACAAATCTTTCCTTTTTTCACACCTTAGAATGGAAGTGAGTTACTCAGGCAGGAGACATAGATCAGTGTGCACTACTTTTATCTGAAGTATTAATGACTAAGCTATATTGCAAGTGAAGAGGCTACACTGCTGGTGATGAAAGTCACCTTTTAATGAGCTTTTCATGTTAATTTCTAGTGATCTCAATTGGACTGTGCTCTTTGGCCAGTTTTATAGTAGATAAAAAGTAATGACCTTCTCTCGTGTGTGGAAATAAGAAGTTTGCCAGATTTATTAAATCATCTTCATTGATTGGATGATGTGTCCATTAAGAACTGAGCTGAGGAAAATATCCTTACTGAAGACCTGATGTTGCAATCCTATAGTTCCTTTAGCCCATAACTTTCTAGCACTTAATCACTTTTTACATCTGTTTTTCTTAGTTCTGGTTTTCCAGACACAGTAGAAATGCAGAACTTTAAACCAGCCTTTTCTCTGTAAACAGAATTCCTTATGTCACCACCCTGTTCTGAGGCCACGGTCCTTATCTCAAAAACGTGAAGGAAAAATGTCATGGTTGATGTGGTTTGAATCCAGACTTGCAATTAAGGGACATAATTCCCCCCCCCCCCCCCCCCCGGCGTTCCCTCCGTCTAGACACAGGGGGGCTGGAGTGGTACCCCAATAGGGGAAACAGAAATACCTTCTTCATGGAG
>JANIJG010017857.1:0-19594 GCA_024611175.1 Megaceryle torquata | reverse complement strand
AGGGAAGTAAAAAAGTTATCGTGGACGTGGTTTGAACACAAACCTGCAATTAAGGGACATCATCCCCCCCCCCCCCCCCCTTGTGGCTTCCATCTGGGAAAACGGAGGTATCTCTGACTTACCATAAATGGGATAACTCTAAATTCCATATTCAGAGAGAAGCAGGGCAACAAAATCTGTGCAGAGAACACGACAGTGATGCAGGGAAGCTGGGAAGGAGGGTGAGAAAGGAGAGGAGCTAGTCCGGGCAGTAGAAGGAGATCGGTCTGGTTATCTGAGCTGTCGACACTTCTGTGCTTCTGAATGAACTCTGTTGATTCGAAGCTTTCTCTGTCTTTTGAGCTTCATGTGAGTGCAGTGAAAGCCTTAGGTGACCTGGAGGACTCTCCTGGGTAGAGAGTGGGAGGAGGGTGGATGTGGGTTCCCAAGCGATTTGTCCCCTTCCAGAGCTTCTTTCCTGGTTCTGAATGACTACTTGGGCTCTATCTGGACAAGCAAAAAAGCTGCTGATTTTTTTCTCAGTTTTCAAGGTACCTTGAGTAGCCTCACATGGAGCTTTGCCCCACAATAGGAGTTTCACTGCTGCTTATACTGGTTTTTTTGCCCAGATGATGTGCACAATATAACACTAAGCCCAGGTAGTCTGTGCTGTCCCAGCTGAGAAACATGAAATAGCACTTCATGGCTGTTACTCGTTGGGATTTCCTACCCACAACCAGTGAGAACTGTGAGATAAATATATGCAGATGCATTCTGTGATTCCTTGTTTTATGCTTAGGATTTTTTTATATTGAATTCCTCTATTCGAGTCGCTAGTCATTTTGTAGTTACATTTCAGTGTTTCTGACCACGCAATCAGGAGCACGGTGACAGCGTGGTGAAAAGGCTGGTTCTTTCACCAGTACTGCAATTCATTCTGTTGCATCCTCCCTCCGCTTATTCAAATTTTGTGGTACTTCTTTTGCTATGTAGTGTTTTCATTTGTCAAGATATTTTTCTTGAAGATACCCTCTGAAATTTTTTGCCCAGGCACTCTCAGATTCAGTTGTGAACTGTTTGAAGAGGGGAAAAAATCCTGCAAATAAAAATAAGGGAAGCTGTGCAGAAATGTGCCAGAGATTAATAAAGCTCTGGGAGATTCTGAAGTGTATTGGGATAGGGTCATTTTATAAGGTTGAAAGTGAGCTAGGGGGAACCAGTGTGGGCATGTCAGAGGATTTTGTTTTAATGCCGTTAGTTATGACAAACAGTACTGGCCTGATCACAAGGCTCTTGGAATGCCTTGTTCACAATTTGCACATTCTATCTGTATAGAATAGTGTAGAATAGAATCTGTGTAGAATGGTGTAGCCTGCAAGAATACTGATCTGTGCAGTCATTTTGTGACACTGTTCCCCCCGGTCATTTTGTGTCCCTTTGGTTTGTGATGTATTTTTGCCTGGGTTTCAAAGGCTGGTTTTACTCCTTGCACGCCGCTTGCCGTGCAGACCCTCTCTACACCAGTCCTTTGTCCTGTGCTCCTACTTACCCAGCTCTGCAGCTCAGCTGCTTGAAGGAGCTTGATGCCAGCGCTGTCGTGTCACCCATTGATCTGTTTATCATGTAAGTCAGTGTTGCTTAAAGAGAAAACCTTGCATGGTGCTGTCTTACCATGTGCTAATTTAATGGGAGTTTCCAAGGAAAGACTCTCAAAAATGTTGTCATTAAAAAAGACCTATCTGTAGCATTAAGTATGTGGTAAATACATTATTACTATTCAGCTATTAAAGAACCAATTTATTACTTTAATTAGTTCATAGTGTACTTTACTGTAATATGCAATATTGAAACAATGAACCGAAAATAGGTATGTATGCCCTCTGCTCAGCACAGCAACTTAATAACTCACTTGGCAAAATCTCCTCTAATAATACATGGACTGTGAAGTGTGCCTGAAATGCCAGCTGTAATCAAAAACTTTCAGAACTTGATGTTGGCAGTGCTTGTACTGCTAAAATGTAAGCTGCTTTGTGGAGCGGGCAAAAGGGGATCCAGTTTTCGGCCTATTTTCAATATTAGTTAAACTACTGGGATTTTTTTAATATTTAAACAGAACACTTACTGTTGACACAGTAAACTCTACCCTTCTGATTTTGCACTCGTAGGAATGAAAGAATGCAATCAAGAACACATTCATTTTCTTCCGCGCAGTCTGTGGTCCCGGGTTACTGCCGTAGTGAATCACAATGATTGTTCAGGACTCTTTTTTTTCATTCTTCGTATCTGCACAATATTACCTCGGGAGGAAAAACCTGACGAATACAGTGGGTTTTCTCAAAGCTTAAATTGTAGGAACGTTGGAAATTCAGCATCGGGAGGTCACTTTTAAACAGAGACTATTAACAGGCTGGCGATGCCAGCCACGGAGCTTCCTCAGCCCTAGCGCGGCGTGCAACTGCCCGTTGCTGCCTGTTGGGCAGCGGTGCTCCTGTGGGACTGGGCTCCCCATTGCTGCCTGTTGGGCAGCGGTGCCCAGCAGTGCTCCCGTGGGACTGGGCTCCCACAGTGCCCTGCAGTGGGCAGACTCGCTGGGAAGGGGAGTTGGCAGGGTGTGTACAGATGTGGGCTGGGTTTCCATAGCAGGCAGTCCACTAGATCCTTTTTCACCCTGAGCTGACATAGTCTAGCTCCCATGTTTTGAACCTGTGACCATGCCGAGGGGGACCAGTTTAGGAATCTTTTCATTCTGGCCCCTGCCATCTCCTGTGGCTGGTCCTCCCTTGAGAAGGGCCCCTTCAGAGGCACAATCTAAGTGGAGGCTGTGGGACAAGAGCTACTCTTTGGCAGAGAGATGTTTTAGTGTTCGAATATGGTGTCAAAAATGAAATATACTGACATTTGAATCAGCTGTTTAATTCCTAATTTTTGGTATTTCTTACATAAATAAAAACCCAAACTTTAATTCAGCTCAGCTCTGTTAAGAACATTTTATCCTATATGACTTTAACTCTTCATGTGGGGAAGACATGGCATAAAGCCAACCTACTGAATCACACTTTATAAATATTTTGCACACAGTGCTTTTCTGGTTTTTTTTCCCAATATTCCCTATGCTGTTGCAATTATGAATTTTTTTTTCTAGAGGAAGTGACTTGTCTTCTGCCTTAACAAAAAGGCACGGATCAGATAAACACGGGAGGGTCAGGGATAATGTAAACTAATTTCATATGCTTCCTAGGGAAGGAGTAAATGGGTGCTGTGGGCAAGTACAATGCAATGAAACTTCACTTCCTTCTGTCTTTATTCTTACATGTTCTCTTGATTGGCATTCAAAAAAACTAAATAAAAATGGAAAACAGGTTCTCCCCACTGAGTAAGGCGGTGTGTTTAGCAGTGATTTAGGGCAGTGCAGACAGCACTGCAGAAGGTAGAGGAGATATGCACTGAATTATGGGCATGTTGGGTTGCTCTGGGGAACCTCATTGCACTCCCAGCTGGGTGACGTTATGTAGTTGACCCTCGGTTATGCTCCTCTGTCTGTGTGAAACCTCTTGAAAATCTGGATTGAGCCCCAGCATTGGTTTCTGATGTGAATCCAAAGGCTTTAGCAGAAGAGCTCTGTGAAGATAACCAGGGAAAGTGGTTATGGCCCATTGGGAGATTGGTGTGTAACATCTGCTGTGCAAACAGCTGCACCTTGGAATGGAAGGACATGGAGGTGAGGGGTGATTCTAGCCTGGATTCATCTCCGTACCTGCTTACTGCCTTGTTTGCTTTCCTTCAGGCAGCTGTCATCTCAACAGACTCTGCTGCACCAGTTCTGGCCCCAGCGTCCATTCCAGTCGGTAGTCCCCTCAGGTATCCGTTGACTGCAGCTCTTGTTGAGGCCAATGTAATGGACTCACCATGCTAAGTAATGGTTGCAATCAAGCAACTAAAAACAATCCCTGCTCAACAGGTAAATTAATATCTAGGGAAGACCAGTAAAGGATCAAGAGGGTTCTCAGAGGAACCTGAAGCTGCATCTTGTCGTAAGGCCACTTATGTTGGCATGTGTCTCATTACTGAAGAGTATGAAAGGAGTGTGAAGCAGGATGGAGGAAAATCCTAGCTTAAAAGAAGGAATTTTTGTTTTGTTTTTTGTTACATAGTTTAACTGTTACCTCATTTCAGTTCAGAAGATCTCAGTGATGTTATTACAGCAGCTTAAAGTTCCTTCAAATGCTTCTGCAGTTTATTCTAGCTCTGGTCTGAGTAGACTTTTAGCAGATTTCATTTTTGTTTCTCGTTAGATTTTAACATATCCTGTGTATGTTTTTGCTTCAATCTGTTTCAAAAGTAAGGTAGAAATGTTCACTCATCCTTCCACTTTCCTTTTCAAAACATTCCCTTTCAGGTTTATTGGTGTAGCAAGCGGAGGTTAACCGAAACAATTGAGCGGTTTATTTTAGATTCTTAAACTGCTAAAGAGCATGAGCAGACTGCTGTCAAAATTGCTAAATAAAACTTTCTATTTGGATAAAGACCTTGTGTTCCAAGTTTCACGGTGTGGAGGAGGGCTCAGTCAGCTGTTACACCTAAGCTTCGAAAATAGGGTCTTGTGGAAATGGTCACATTCCCTCTGTAAGTCCCTCAGGTGCTAGTGTGGTCATCTCCTGTAGTCCTCGTTCTGTTTCTACTCTTGTTCCGTATTTCTGTTGAGATGGATGGCTTGAATTGAGAGGCTGTTTCCATCAGGGGTGACAGACATTCTGCTGATGCTTTCCTTGGAACTGACTTGCTTTAGGACGTGGAGCTGCTATGGACTTCTTTGCCCACTTGATGATATTCTTATTCTTGTATGGCTTAGAGCCAAGCAGTTTGGTTTGAATACATCGTGCTTGGCTGTTCCTTACTTTCAGTGGCTTTCTTCAGGACTGTCCTGAGTTAGATCCTCTTACCTGCATCTTTCCTGCCTTTTTGGGTGAGCCCCTGTGCTTAACTACATCCCAAGAATCCTTGCTTTGCATATTCCTCAAGAAAACGCATTTCTGTTACGCCTAAAAGCATAGCTAAAAATCTGATTCTTTTTCTTGGAACCTACCTAAGTCTTACAGCATCTGCTTGTCAAATTGATGTTTTTAACTCATGAACAAACTTACAAAAATAAGATACCAGATGATAGGAAAGTCTTGAGTCCCAGAACTGTGTATGGGAGCCGGTCTGGGAGAATGGTGCGAGGACTGAACTATAGAGAAAATGTGCTCCTCTCCACACCAGAGTAATTCTTTGGCATTAAAGAAAAGGCAGCGGACAGCAGAGAAGACATTCCCAAGTGGGTGTCTGGACACCAGCAGAGAGGTGCTTTTCTGCTTCTTGGTGATTTTCAAGTGCAACAGCTACGGTGTCAGGGAATGAGAAGAAATGAGGATGTTCTTTTTAATTTTGAGAGCAGCTGGGTACAGATCCTTGCCTCAAGAAGTGTTTCATTATTTCTTTCTTACTGGAGCGAGTCCAGCAAAGGACCAGTAAGATGAAGGGACTGGATCATCCCTCCTGTGAGGGAGGCTGAGAGAGCTGGGACTGCTCAGCCTGGAGAAGACTGAGAGGGAGTCTCGCCAATGTGTATAAATAAATACCTGGAGGACGGGTGCAAAGAGGACAGAGGCAGGCTCTTTTCAGACGTGCCCAGTGACAGGGCAAGAAGCAGCAGGCACAGTCTAGAAAACTTGCAGTTCTGTTCCATCCACCACATTTCTACTGAGGAGGTAGAACACTAGAAGGTGTTGGCCAGGAAGGTTGTGGAGCCTCCATCCACTGGAGATGTTTAAACCCTTCTTGGATGTGGCCCTAGGTAACCAGCTGTAGCTGACCCTACTTGAGTGGGGCAGGTGGCCCAGACGGTCTTGGAGGTCACATCCAACCTGAGCTGGTCTAATTCCATTTTCTGCAACCTGGAATAATTTCAACCATACTCATGGCTTCTTCATATTCCTTGTTATGGAGCAAAGAACTGAACGTGGATCTCCACAGCCCGGGTGAGGGGAATTTACACTGTGATGTGGCAATCATTAAATACAAACCTGGAAACTATTTGGAACACACTGCTTGAAGTAACTCATGTATTTGGGATGACCAAACCCATGATATTACTAGGGGGGGAAACCTACTAGTCAGCAAAAAATTTTGCCCAGTACTTTTTCTAATAACCCATTCTGAGGAAATGAAGGTAAATGATAAGCAATATGAAGTGGGACCAGTCATATTTTTTTCTCTTTTCTGAAAAAAAGGAAATTATTTAGTGCAGGTGCTTAGAGCTATTTATATTACAGTGCTTCTGTCTAAGGGTTCTTTATGTTAACATGTCAAATTAATGGAAAATTGTGGGGTGGGGGGAAACCAGTCATTTTGTGTGTCCCATGAGTGCTCAGTGCCCTCCCTGGTTCTCACAGACACTTAACATAGCTGTGAGTGGCAGGTTAAAAGGGATGGGGTGGTGCTTTTGTCTTTTTGTGAACAAAAGGATACTTTACCACTGCCAAAGAAGCTCTAGGAAATATGTCTTTTATTGGCAATTTTTTATCCCTACTGTATACACGAGATCCTGTTAAGGGAACATATTTCAATACTCTGAGGAGGAGGATTGTACACGAAGAGCGCTGAGGAACGCTGCAGTAGCATTTCTGGTTTTTCTTCCATACCATACAAACTGGAATTTGAGTTTGCAATCATTGTGAGGAAAGTAGCCATTCTGCACTGCGCGCCCCAGTGCCCCAGCACCCCAACAGACCAGTGCAGCTCGCCTGTGTTTTTCTCACCAATCCCTCTCGCACGTTTTCAAGCCGGACAGCAGTTCCCACGTGCACACGTTTGTCCCCTTTGCCAGCCATCCCGCTATGGCGCTGACATTCACTCGGTGCCATCAGTACTTGCTGGCAAAGACAAACTGTCCCTGTTTCCACCCCTCTGTCCCATAAATCAGTAGTAGCCTTGTCCAACTAGGGCAGAGAGGGAGGGAAGTAGAGAGCTTTGGGATTTCAGGATTTTGTGCCTTGTTGCTCCCAGCTGCCTACATTTTCCTGGTCACAAAGATAATTTTTTGTCTTGGGCTTTTGCTGTCTTCCTATAAAACATCTAATGGGTGAAGATGGCTGCTTCCTAACTTTGAAAGCAGAGAAAGGAGATTTCAGAAGGTGGAACACAGTAATGAACAGGCCTCCACTGAAAATTAGTTACAAAAATGGAAGAAAAGGGGTTAGAAAGAGTTCAGTGCTCAGCTAAATCATAATTCTTATCTTTGGGGATGGAGTTGAAGCTGTGAAAAGTTGTGTGGGCTCTGGGAGAATAACAGCCTAAGTGGCAGCTGCTTGAAGAACCCCCAGACTCAGCAGCTGTATTAAAACAAGAAGAGATGAACGCGCATGCTTGGGTATGGTAGCGAACTGCATTGAACTTTTTCAGAGAGAAACTGTTTGCAGGAGACGACAGTATCTCCTGGTTGGTCTGTGTACACGTGGCGTTCGTTACAGGCAGATAATCTCTTCATCAGACTATCTTTAAATATTTAATAGAGCGTCTCATTTTACAATCACTGTCAAATTTCGTGCCATATTCATGTTTTTACTTTGCTTGCAGTTACACAAAGAGTCACAGAAGTGTTTAGTCTATTGGGGCATTTTGCAAAGTACAAAATGTAATTATTTGTGCAAAGAAGCTGGGCAAACAGGGTAGGGATGCCACTCGCTGAGAACCTTGGACCACAGGGAGCGCTGAATTTCTGAACAAAAACCTTTTGCAAGCACAGAACAGCGGAATTAATAGAGTCTGTGCACACAGATAGAAAAATTCAGTAAAGGTAGAAAAAAGTACAAGTATCTTAATATCTTGGTATTAAAGTACTTACTGTAGAATAGGAAAGCAGATGAAAAATGGCTGCAGCGGTGTTCCCTTGAGGACCAGAGTTCTGTTAGCACTTGACAAATCCCCCGCAAAAAGAGCTGGCAAGCCAACAAAGAGCAAACATCGTTAATCCTGTTGAAGCCAGCGTGAAACAGATGAGCGTACAACTGCTCTTGACAAGCCCAAGGTAAATCGGGGATCCGCGCTGACTGAGGACACTGAAAATTAGTCACTGCCATTGCCAGCGACCGAGGAGGTGGTGTCCTGTTTGCCTGGCACAGCGGGTCGGGAGCGCGCCGGGAAGGGCTTTTCGGCGCGTTGGGCTGAGTGACCCACCCCGTACCCGACACGTTTTGTTGAGGAGAGCGGCCGCCCCGGAACGAGGGGTGGGGTGGAGCTGGTCCCTGCCCCGCCGGCCGTGCGGGAGGGACCTGATGTCTCTCTTCCCGCAGGGGAACGGGATACCGGGTATCCGAGGCCCTTGCGGGCACCCGTCGCAGCCCTGCAGCGGGTGGCAGGGCTCCTGGGCTAATTTTGCACCATTTGAAAGCTGACACATGGCAAAGTCTTTGTCACTGGAGTCTGTTGATACCCACAGTGTCCTGGTTGGAAGAGACATGCCGGTGCAGAGATGCCCGCCTTGAAGGATGCGAGCAGACGCTGGTCTGCTGCTGTTGGTCTCCTTTCGTTCATCTGTTCGTTAAGAAATGTCCACGCTGCTGAAAGTCCAAGCACTGAAGGAGGATTTCAGTGCTGGTGTTACCGAGCGGGTTTGGGCAATTGTGCCTAAAATCTTTTCATACGTGATCTTATTGCATATTTTGCCAGTCAGTTGCAAATGGCACGTTAACACGCAGGAAGGTGGTGCTTGCGAAATGCTGTGTGTTGCTGCTAAGATTATAAACCTCAGTTTGCGAGGGTTCTACTTGGGTTCCCTTCCCCGGCTCAGTTTGGCAGGATCACAGTATCTCACGAGTCTGCTGCAGCACTGTCTTTTCAACCCTTTCTTCCAGGTTCTACAATGGAAAGCACAGCAGGAAGAGGCTGCTAAACTAGAAGCTGCTGTAGCTGCCAGAAGAAAAGAAAAGAAAGATGAGGCAGAAAGACTGCAGAAAGAACAGGAAATGATCCGCAGAGCGCAGGAGAAAGAGAAAGTATGAGAAACTTCTATGCCTTTCTGCATATGTTAATGCGTGCCGTTGCCTTTAAATCCTTAACTGATCTCACTACCTTGTATTCTTGTCCAGTAACGTCGGTATAGAGATGAGCAAATGGCTGAGTCTTGCTGCTGTCCAGTTTAGCTTTAAAGCTAAACCAGTTCTGTTACTCGATTCCATCGCTAAAAAGAATAATGCGTGCACAAGTAAGCGCATGCGACTATCTCCGCCACAGACCATCGCTGTGGGGGCACTGCTGGGTCTCTGGCTTTTAAGGAACGTGGGCTGCAGCGATGTGGCAGGGCTGGGAAAGCCCCCGGCGCTGCAGCCGTGTCTGCTGCAATGCAGCAAACGAGCCTCGCACGCTGAGTCTGCAGGGCAGCGCCGGGCGGCACCGCGAGCTGCCTGGAAGGGGCCTGGAGCCTCCCAGGGACGTCACCCGCTCAGGCTGCCGGGACCCTGGCGCACGTTACTCTGAGTACTTACGTGGCGGCCACTTGGGAAATGGTTTGAGGCATAAGTCTGAACTTCAGCTTAACAGAAAGTCAGAAATCCCCTGTAGTGAGTGTCAGGCTTTTAGCAAATCAAACTGTGTCACGTGGCTTTGTGCAGACCTTTTTATTTAAGTGATATGGCAAAAATCCAGGAGGCTGTTTTAGTAGAACTTTATCTCTCATCCTGATTTTTTTTTTTACACTGAACTCTGCTGTGCTTTGCCTCCAACTCACCTGGGGTGTGTTTGTTAAGACTGCATAATAATTTCTGGGGAAAAAAAACCTCAGAGTGCTATAGATTCTTACTACTTTGTCTTCCAGATGCTGATGAGTAAATAATCTCTTTCGCAGGACTTCTTGTGCTAATGTGTCTGCATGAAGGGTCACTAAATCTGTGCTCCTATAACATGACAGTTAGAAGCAGAGTTAAGAAAACAAGGGTAAACTGTTCTAAATAGAGCAGTCTCATGATGCGGATGAAGGCTTTAGTGGCATCAGTATGTGTCAGGCTACAGAAAGCTTGTGCAAAAGAAGGCAGAAAAGATCTTTACATATATTATCATGTTTTCTCTTGAAATTTTGCCTTCTTGTCTTTATTTGTGTCCCATGTTCCTGTGTAACGCATCTTACTGGGAGCAGATGTTTGCTGATGGGACCCCTCGGGCAGGGGGTTGGACTTGAAGATCTCCAAGGTCCCTTCCAACCCCTGACACCCTGTGACACCTGTGACAGCAACATGGCCAGTTAGACACCCTAGAATCTGATGGATTCTCGTGTCGGGAGAGGTGTCTATTGCAGTGATGTTCCTGGCAGGGGGAAAAAAAACCCAACAAAACCCCACAAACCTATCCATGCTTATAGCAATTTGATTTAAGTTGTTACTAAAAGAATTTGCAATGCTTACTAAAAGCAGAAAGGAAATTATAGCAGAGTAAAATAACTGACTTGCAGGAGGGTGAAACTGCTGTAGCAAGAGAATGAAAATAAAGTCCTAGGGGACTTGGAATTTCCCATGTATTTTTATAGCACTCAGATATTTTTTCCTTGCTTTGTGCAAAGAAATATGCCTGAATGCCATGTCGAGCAGGTCAAGAGCAGCAGTTCTTGTGGCTTATTGTATCCCTGGGGGTAGTTTGCATAACCATTGAATTTGGTTGTATCAACAATTCTGCAAAGAGGCACTTGACTGAAAGTGCCACCTGGAGAAAATCAGCTGAAGCCACTTTGTCTCTAGATAAAGACTGCTGTCTCCTCATTAGTTCTCATTGCTGCAAGTCCCCAGAGCCAACATTTGAAACGCTGCTTAACTTCAAATTGATTTTATTTGTGAGTTTGTTCTTGTTGGTCATGACTGCGTTTGCATATCGCCTGTATCTGGTTTATTCTCTAGCCAAGGAAGTGTCTGCTTACAACAGTCACCTGATTTTATTCTTTTTCTGAAATTTATCTCCAAGATTAAATACATGTTCTTGGCAGAGCACCGTCTTTCCGTTAAACTGTGCTAAATCATATAGTTAGCAAATTGCAACTACTTCTCCAAAAGGCAGTTTCAAGAGATGCTTCTCTTTACTTCAAACTATGCAGAATGCTCTCACTGTTCTTAGGAGTCCGGAAAGTTCAGACTGGAAGGAACCTCGAGAGGTCTCTAGTCCAATCTCCTGCTCAGTTATGAGGTCTGACCAGGTAACTCCTGGTTTTACCCTTATTTTGATTTGATTTATTTATCCTTGAATTTATCTTTAATATTTGAAACTCTTTTCAGGTTCAAAAACTGGGAAAGCCATGTTTGTGTCTCTGCAATCCACGTGCTCTCAGAGAAATCCTGTCTCTCTTTAAATCACTATTGGCTTCTTCACCCTTGATTGCCTTATTGCAGTCATTGTTGGTGGACATTTCAGACATGGACCTGTATAGAAAGACACGGTGGAATTTTTCAAGCTCATGTGTATGTGGATTGTCTTACAAAACTTTATTTGTGATTTTTATTTTTTTATTAATATTTATTTTCTTTTTTTCCCACTGACATACGTTTCCAGGTATTTCTTCCTGATTAATATGTAGTTACTGTTCTTACATCCCGGATTTAAAGTTATGAAATAACAAACTGAGGGAGAACTTCTGCATTTGGTGTCTGCATTCATCTTCTCCACTAGGGTTTTCAGGGTGAGCTGTGGTGAAACGTGGTGGTCAGCTGTTTCCCTGCCAGCACGGGGAGCAGAGGTACAGAGGGAGGCAGCCCGTGTTTAATAATGGATTGCTCCTTAGGCCACGAGAAACGCAGCTGCTGCTTTTCTTTTTGTTACAGCTTGTTCTGCTTATTTGTCTTCACTCACCGTGTGTTTGTGGTGGCAGGGGGCTCTGAGACCCCAGGGGAGGAAGAGCCTTGGGGAGGCTGTGTTGGCCCAACCACAGCAATGTTCACTTGATGTGTAAACCTTTTGGTTGTGTAAACTTTCCACTTTTCTCTGGCCCCCGTGTAATGTCTGTGTGGAGCCTATGTGCAGATGGAGCAGCAGCTGTCTGAGGTCAGTAGTGCTGTGTTTCATCTGAGGATCTTACCTCTCAGATCCTTAGAAAGGGCTCTCACTGTATACTGCAGCTGCTTTGCTGGTGGCTGTTCTGTGGCAGCAGGAAGAATATGTAAAATATTTGTGATCGGAGCAAAAGAAATGGCCCCACTCCACGTAGTTTGTAACCTAGGCAGGGGGTGTCAAGCACTTCTGAACCTGAGAGTGGGTAAGATGACAGTCAGTCTGAAATACCAATGCTACAACTGCTCTATTGGACTGCAGATCGGGTTTTTCCCTTTACATTTAAATAAGGAAATTCAAAAATACCACCTGGCCCTGAATTAGAGTTTATGAGAGAGCTTTGGGGCTTCAGAGAGTTTTATTTAATAAATACAAGTATTCCAAAGAATATTAAATAAAGCATTCTAAAAACATAGTTGTGCCCATCCTTGGGTTTCTGTTCTTCATGTGTAAAAAAAATAAAATAAAAATGGCCTTTATAAAGAGTTGGTTGGCTTACAGGGTGGGAATTCTGCAATAGAAGCACTGTTTGGAAGACCTTTTTTATTCTGAATCATGATAGTTAAAGGTTTTTCTGCACAAAGTCAATCATATAAAGAGGATGGTCTTTTGACTGCCACTTCAACTGAAATCTCCAAAAGAGGCTGAAATTCCATATAGTTCAGTGGATGATGTAGCAGTTATTTTTATTATGAAGCTTTTCCTATGGGAGATGATTCCATAAGAAAAATTCATTTTAAGAAATTACCTATATTTTGGGAGGTGGGTTGTCTTAGACCTCCACAGGAACTTTATACTTTTCATGGTAAAATAACAGATTATTGAGATTTAACTTCAATTGTTTTTATAATTATTTCTATAATCTGCATTTTTTAATTAAAATTCTTAAGATTTTCTTAGCTTTTTACATCTCTCTTTCTCCGGTTCTATTCTCTCTTTTCCATCTGTATTTTAAATTTTGGAAACGCAACGCGGTATTGTCAGTGAAGTACAAGTGGCAGCATTGCCATACGCTTCTCTCATCAGAAACGGTCTTGGTAACAAGTCAGCCTTTGTTTTCAAGGTTAACACTGTAATTGTTTTGCTAGAAGCAGTAACTTTAGTGACTTCTGTAGTTTTTCTGTTTGCCAAGAAGTCTGTTAGGTCTCAGGATTCAAGCGGTCTCTCAGTCAGCCCCGGGGTGGCGTGAAGCACTGTGCCATTCTCTGGCTATTCTCTTGTCTTCCGGGCTGGAAGTATGTCAGGGGATGGCAGTCAAGCTCAAATTTATCAAGTGATGATGATTCTTATCAACACCCCCCTAAATTATCATTTCGCCGTCCTGCCCCTTCAGTGCCTGTATGAAAACTCGTACGACTGCAATGAACCCCTGATCGTTACTGTGTCCCCTCTCCCAGCCCTCTGAGCCAACCTAGGAACATTCTCTCACTGGAGCAGCACAGCTGAAGGTTTGGATGGCAGAGCAGGGAAGCAGGGAGGAAATGAAAGCGGTAGTCTTTAGTTTGCAGTTGAAAATTATACTCAAATTCGTGTCTGGAGGCTGATTTTACTATTGCTGCTGTGGGGCCTCCACACCTTCTTGCTCTCCTAGTAAATCTTTAGTTAGCCCACACTGTTCTGAAATGTCAGTTTTAGTCTAAAAAGATCAAAATGGGATTTTCTCTAAATTAATGCTTTTCTTACTTGATTTGTTGTCACTGCCTTGGCTTGTGATTGATTGTTATTTTGTTGACTGTGTTTGTTCAAACTCTAGGTGAAAAAGTACCAGGCTGAGAAACGGCTCAAGTGGCAAGAGCAGGAGGAGAAAGATCTACAACGTCTGGAGGAATTAAGAAAACTAATGGCTGAACAAGCAGTTAAAGACAGAGAAAGGTAAAAGAAATGAAATGTAAATACCTATAGTATCAATAGGAACTTCCTGTGATCTAATTTGTTTTGGCATCCTGATTTGCTAAGTTAGAAAAAATTGAGATTGGGTATTTTCCTTCCCGTTTGTCAGTTACCCCAGTCTATATGCCAAGGTTGCATCAGGGTTGTATCCTGGATGTGATCTATTTGTTAGTTTGAATGAAGCCATATCCAGCAAAGGTTTAGACCTTTGTAAGTGCTAAGCTGTTGTAGTCATGATGGAGCACACACATTCAAACCAGCTCCCTTCGTGATTTTTTAATTGGAGCTGGGTAATGAGACCTTCTACAGTCCCACTTTGGAAAACTGTTTATAACCAGGTTTGTTTAGTTTGAGAGGGAAGTGAGAGGAGCGCATTAAGCACTTAAGAGCCTCGAGGATAGTTATTATTCTTTTAGAGGGTCTTACGCTGTGCATCTAGATGTAGATGCTCTTCACCGGTTTGATGTAATTTAGGACTTCAGCCTGCTCATGTTTGAATCCTTGCCAGGTTGTCTTTAACGACTGCTGAAGAAAGACTGGATTTCACAGAGGAATTCCTCTGTCAGGGGAGCATAAAAATAACCCTGTATGTAGTCTGGTTCTAATTGCTCTCAAAGCGGGGGCTTAATTTTTTACATAGAGGGGAGCCACCAAACTTCGTGGACCAGAGACGTAACCAAAACAGGGTTAGAGCACCACTGGCATTAGAATGTTAAGCGTTCTGTGGGAGGCACTACTTCCACCTTACTTTGTTCCAGCTAAATTTAAATGTCTATATCCTTATTCTACAAATATAACTTTCCTTAAACATCCCTGCAATGATTTTAACCGAGAGCAAAAGAAACACATGTACTTGAATTACTGAGTTTTCAGCAGAACTGAAAAAAATTCCTTTTCTGTAGACCTGTGTGCTGCACTGTGCCACACAGCTGGGGCACGTTCTTTTCTTATGCTAATAAGTGTTGTAGAATAAAATCCAAGGAACTGGCACAGGTCACCGAGGGGCGCGGGAAGGAAATAATCACAGCTCTGGCTACTGCGAATCAAGAGTCGTAAATGCTTCGCATTGTGTTTCCCAGGACTGGCCTACTGCACAAAACAAAACAGTTTAAAGAAAAAAGCTTGCTGTTCTGTGGAGATTAATATGTCTTTGAAATTACTTAATGCTTTTCGTCTTCAAAACCTTCAGAAACATTAATCAAAGAAGGGCAGGGAGATGTTACTGCTACAAGTGCCGCAAGTACAGTAGAAGGCATTTTAAAATACATGTTGTACCAAACTTGGACAGACTGCTGACATAATGACCTCACGGTGCAGATCTACAGCCCTGGACAAAATTACACCATTCTTAGGGGTTTTACCTGTTGGCAGCACGTGGTGACCTCACCTAGACTGCTGTATATCCTCACTGGTTGTGATACCTCCTGATAATGCAGAAAATACAGCTCTGAGCTCCTTCAGGCTGAGAACCTGAGACTCAAACTGTCTGGAGAAGATCTCTGATTGCTAGTGTGGGCTGGCCACATTTGAAAAGGAAAGCAGAGATTTCCAATCCTTTTTTAAAGGGTTGGTAAATTACACCTCCAGAGAGAGAAACGCTCCAGAAACACAGCAAGTCCTCGGTAAATGGTGTGTTCTCCTTACTGGCATTCAGCAGGACTTAACCCCAGTAAGCCAGGGTAGCTGACGGTGGGGGTGCTTCAGGGGTAAGAAGTTACTGTTGGCAAGATCCACTTGCATGTGGAAGAGGAGACATCCACGTGGGTGTTGGGCTGCAGCAGCCGGTCCTTTACCTGCCTGCGTGCAGCCAGGCCACGTGTCCCACAGCAGGTCTGCGTGCCTGCGTCTTTAGGACACTGAATTATAATTCCTCTTTTAGTGGGGTATCAGGAACTACAAACCGTGCTTAATCTTATTGTGCTTTGGGAATTAGCATCCAAAAGGACAGATGTTTGTATCCTTGTTTTAGTCTAGTGGTGAATTCAGTCAGGTCCTCCATCGGGTCCCTTCAGTGTGGAATTGATTGAATATACATAAAGTATGCTAAAAGAACATTCCCTCCCCAAAGCAATAGATCTTGCATTAATGCTGCAGGGTGAGAGTTAAATTGGCATGAAATAGTGCAAATATTTTCACTCGCCACCTGTGAGGAATGGGTTGGCAGAGCCCGGTTCTCTAGCAAGGCAGCGGGTGGGGAACAGTCGCTGAACGTTTTAACCCAGCACCTGCACTGCTGCCAGCCCTGGCCCTGAGTGACGAGGGCAGGGGTGGGTGAGTCAGGAGGAGAGGGTTGCTCTTCACAAGCATTCTGTTTGACTACCTGTCAGAGCAGCGGCAGCTGCTTGCCATGCAGCTCTGTTCATCGTGAGCTGGGGGTGACAGTGCTGATGTACCTGTCGCCCCTCTCCTGTCCCTGCTGCTCCTCCGTGCAACAGTTCCATGCTGGCAACACGTGCAGATGGCCTTCCCTCTCTCCCCTCCTGCCCCCCATCGAGGTTTCCCCTTCCTGAAGCAGAAATCTCCCCCACTCTCTCCAGTTGGTGCTCCGTGTTGATGGGGCACAGAACAGAAAGAGACAGGGGGTGTTAAAGCCATTCATCAGCTGGACAAGAGAGGGAGCTGTTGGTGGAGTCGATGCTGACAGCAGCTTCGCTCTGACCCCGTGCTGCTACGTTTGGCTTTAGTGCTGGGGGCTGGAGGAGGCCGTGCACCCCGACCCAGCGCTTTGATTGCGGCTGCAGCCTCTGCTGGCGAAGGACCTGGCCCGTCAGTTACAATGGGAGCTTGTGGCTGCTGGTGCGTGAAACACTCTCCGTCCCAGCTGCCTGGTGCTGTGGTGACACGGTGCATCAGTTCAGCCCAGCACGGGTGCAAACACCAGCAGACCTTCCTAGCCACCCAGAGAATGCTTTCTGCTCTTTACATGAGGTTTATTCAACTAATAATGTGAACAGCATCAGTTGGGATATAGGGCAAAAAGCCTACCTCTTCATAACCCATTTTTTAGAAGTTTTTCTGGAGCTTTCATAATAAACACAGGAGTTCCTTATTTCCTACTGAATATTTATGAGACAGTGTCCAAAAGCAGAGTTTTAATGAAATTATGCTTATCAAAAGTTACACGAGTGTGTACACACAACAGCTCAGAAATACAGCTTTACTGAAACTAATCAGCTAAGCTCATTTTTCAGCTGGTGATTTATTAAAATTGTTACTTACTGTGGTACTTAAAGTCAAAATTGAGTAATAAGACACTTTAATTTCAAGCTTTTCCATAAAATTAAGTTTACTTTGAAGAAACAGTAGCTAAAGTATTGGTAAGTATAATAGAGTGAAAGAGAATTAATAACTTTATTTGGATGTGGGCACTGTGCGATTGAAGTGCAAGTACAGGCAGAGCCAAGTACTGGGAGGATGTTCCAAATTAGGAGTGCAGCGTAAGGCTGAACGTGTATGGACACGGTTCTCTGCCTCCCCTGAGCGTAGACTTCATAGCTCTGGCATTGCCCTTTGACAGTGAAACTCAGCCTTTGTTATTGCCGGCACTGGTCTTCTCCAGCATGAGCAAGATGATGATCTCCTTAGGACAACACAGGCAGTCATGAGAACATGAACCTTCTTCTTGGGAGCAGCAAATGTTGCCTCAAGATGCCAAGTCCTTGCTCTGCCCTGGTCTGCCTGGCAGTGACTTTGGCAACCACCTCACACCCGTTCGCACCAGGTGTGGGAATGCCATAAAGTGTTTCTGCTTAGCAGTGCTTGACATTCCTGTGTACGTGACGACTTCTGCAGCAAAGACAAAGGATTTGGAGCTAGACCTGGATGGATGCCCCACAGTTTTCCTTCTCAGCAGTTTACAGAGCTTTCCAAGTACTGAGTTTCACATTCGGTAACACTGGGGTATCTCAGGACGTGTATCGTGATGGTCAGCTCGAGCAGAGTCAAAGGCTTCCAATATAATTTATGTTTTGTCATTTTCCAGGAAAGTATGAGTATCTGCTTCTTATTATTTTTTATTAATAGAAAAAGATTAGTCTTGTTCCCCGTAACAAAATTCCCTCTGAAGAGTACTGTTGTAAGCATTCACCTGCCTAACCTACGGTGGCTACCATAAGAAACCAAAAGCCTCTCTGGGGCATCCTCCGGCAGCTTTGTACCGCTCTTTGGGGACAAATTTGTTTGTCCTGGTAATTGCTCCTGGATTATTGATGCAGCGATCTCTGCTAGCTGCCAACATAACTGTTCGTTTAGTTCTCATTTTTGCAGTTTATAGCACAAGTTCCATACTCCTTTGGGCTTACTAAAATTTCAAGAGCACGAAAATAAAAATACATGTTTCAATGTAGTTGAAGCAGCTCTTTGGTCTCCATTCCTCTAAAGGCAAGTTAAACTTTGAAGGGCAAGAGAAGGATAATTCTCTGAATGCAAAGCACGGCAGAGGCAACTCCTATAGAAGCACTACAAGTGACATACCAAAGAACACCCCGCAGCTCCCTAAGTGTGGCAGTGGATGGAGGGTTATTATGTCGTGGTACTGCTGTCGGGGCTACAAAAACCTACTGTGAAAAGCTGGCCAGCAAAAATCATGCCATAGGTAAAGGCTCAGGATGATTTGCTCCAACCTCCAGTTTTTCCTTTTGCAGGAAGATGCAATTCTCAAATTTTCTTGCTTTTGCCAGTAATGAGGTTGGGAGTGATGTGTTTCTTTTAATGGAAAGGGTTATAGGAAGGAGTTCTGCCACACACAGATGTCGGAGAACATTTCTTCTTGGCAAGGATGATGGGGGGGGTGGAGAGTAAGAGGGCTATATAAAGCATGCTGGAGACAGTCTATGTTCTAGAAAGGAAATCTGAAAGGTTATCCAAGTTTAAAACAAACAAACCAAAAAACACAACTGCCCAAGCCCGCCTTCCCCCACATCCCCAAGCGAAAAAACTCCCAACAAAATAACTCATGCAAATGGAAAAGCACCGTTTTATTTTTATTTTTTCCTTAATTTTTCAGGTGTTTTGGTGAACCACCACGTTCCTATTAGGTGGATATAGAAGACATCAGACTAGCTTTCTAACTGCAATGTCGTAACAGAAATTTAGGCCTATGCTTGACCAGTGTTTTTTCCACTGATGCTGATTTGCAGGGTAAAGTTTAGACAAGCATTACTAGAAAAACGGCTGCTGGAGAAAAAGGAACTGGCCCTTCGAGAAGCACATGAAAAAGAGGAGAAAGAGAAATGCCTTGAAAAGCTCCGGCAACAGGTGCATTTATCTCCCGTCTATATTATTTTCTTACACAGTAATGATACAAACACGTACTGTCATGTTACATGAAAGATAAAAGAACAATATCAAAAGCAAATAAATGAAGAAGTTAAAATGCCTTTTTGGCCTGACTTGAACAGTAATTCTGCCACGTTATAAATCCCGCGTGCTTTGTAACTGACAGCAGGAACATTATGATGTTAAATTGCACTCTAGAAGCTGGTGATAGCTGAAAATAGATAGATACTCTTTTTTTCAAGGTGATGTGTGATTTCTCTCTTTCTTTTCTCTTTTCCTTTTTCCTTTTTTCCTTTTTTTCCTTTTTTTCCTTTTTCCCTTTTTGCTTTTTTCCCTTTTTGCTTTTTTCCCTTTTTGCTTTTTTCCCTTTTTGCTTTTTTCCCTTTTT